>CM034151.1:11999701-12124196 GCA_019776745.2 Taxus chinensis | reverse complement strand
CAAAGGAAAAAATGGAGGCGCATCCCCCCAAGTAACCAGAAGGTGCCACGTGTCTTGAAGCAACGGGGCGCGGGGAGTTTTCAAGAAATTTTACCAATATGAAAATGTGAAGGAAAAGGATAGGTCTTCAGCCCGTGAGCAAACCAGAAGGTGCCATGTGTCTCAGAGTGGTGGACTTGCAGAGTTTTTTGGGAAATTTTTCCAAAAGGGAAAAATTTAAAATTTGACCCCGCTAACCCTAATTTTGACTAGTTTTGCCCTAAATCTTCAAGAGGCCACATCTTTCAAAACAGAGCTCATTTTTTTGCATTTTTGGTATTAATTGAAAGATGTTGAAATTCTATACATGATGGATAGTTCAATTTTAAATTTTGATGGTGTTTTATGGGAGAAAATCGAGAAAATGTCTCTAGCATGCAAAAAATAAAAAAGTTCCTCCCGAATTTGCTCCAATGTTCTCCTGCCATGTGGATGGCCTGATTTCAAAGAAATTTGGGCAAAGAAGCAAACAATTCATATCCAAACTAGAAAATTGAAATATAAAATGCATTTTTACATGCAGAAGCTCTTCTTGGGCTTGTTAGAAGCGTTTTCTTTACTGTAGAGGAATTTGGAAGAAGGAAAAATGATCAAACTTGTTTGTAATTGCTTCTTGGCTGTTTGGGGAAGTTGTAACCGCCACTTACATGCTATTTCTTGTCCTCTGAGAGTCATTGTTTAGGATGGAAATTGATTTTGGAAACAAGAAGCACATTTTTTGTGAATAGAGGACAAAAACGACAGCCAGTCTTCTTCTATTCTCCTTCTCTATATTAATTCTTCTATTCCCACTCATTGTACAAGTTTGAAATTTGAGATCAATAAAAGAGGAAGGAATTTTATGTCCCCTGGATGGAAAGATCAATTGGTGCTTTGTAACCAGTGTGTTTTATTCTGTCTTGTGCTTAGAAATTACAAATTTGTCTTTCTTCTGTTAATGAATGCATGTAATGAAACTTCCAGTTGATGTGTGTGGGCATTTGACACTCTACCCACAACATTGAACTCCCCCTCCTTCATTCTCACTCCCTCCCCTTTCTCAGATTGATTTCAGTTATAGCAAGGAGTTGCTATTATTGCCATAGGGACAATGGAGTGTTCATGTGGATCTTTGGTTGAAAAAACAACCACAAATCCACTTTGATTTTACATGCTAAATAATGGGAACTGCACCATTCAAATGTAGAAGGACTTAGATTCCCATAGTGTTGGCCTAAAATCCACAAATTTGTCCACAAGACAAATTTTCTAGCCAACAGTTTTGAAGGATGCCTTAATTAACATTATTTGTGCTTCAAGTTACTTAACCATATCTTGATGTTCTTGAGCATTCTTGTCTTGTATTTTCTTAAGAAAGATGATTTTATCCTCATATTTTTTCATCATTGATCTCAACTTTTGATTCTTCTTTCTTTGATGTTCCAAATGTTCTAGAGCACTACTTAACTCATCTTCAAGATTCACATAAGCATCCTCCTCATCTAAGTTGTCATCTTTAAACTGATTTTTACTTTTTGATTTTCTTGCAGGAGCTACTTCTATTGCCATAAAGAGAGTCTCATTTCAAGTTCCCTCATCTCCACTTTTAGACCTACTTGAAACACTAGATTCAGATGGGCTTGATTATTCTCTGGTAAAGAAATTCCTTTTATTCTTGAAATGCTTTTTCTTTCCTCAACGTTTCCTGAATTTATTCTTGTGCTTATGAGAGGTTTCTTCATCATGCTCATCTTTACCTCCCTTGTTCTTATTAGGACACTTGGATGCAAAATGATCAAATTGTCTATAATTGAAAAACTTAAATGGTAGCTTTCCCTTTTAATTTCTAGACCCTCTCTTTAACCTTCTAAAAAATATGGCTTAAATTTTCTCCTCATACTCATCCATATCATATTGAAATTTTTTATTCTTAGTTTGGGATTCCTAATTAGCCTTGAATGATTATTATTTCTTGACTGATTTTGATTCAGTTGTTCTCACCTCATATACAATTAAAATACCATGAAGATCATCCATTTTGAGAGTGGTTAAGTCTTTAGCTTCTTCCACAACTGACACCTTAGAGTCATATTTAGCTGATAAGGACCTTAATACCTTTTGGATAACCACACTCTCCTCCATATCCTCTCCTAGTCCCCTGATAAGATTTATCACTTCATCCACTCTTTGTAAGTAGGATGCAATACTTTCACCTTCCTTCATTTTCATGATTTTAAATTGAGCATAATAGGTCTGAAACTTGGACAACTTAACCTTACTATCTCCTTCATAGATGGTCTTAAATTTATCCCAAATATCTTGGGATGTGGTGCAATGCATTAATTTTATGAATTCATCCTCTGAAATTCCACATAGGATAATATTCATGGATTTTGAATTATTTTCACTAGCTTTTTTTCTTGATACATCAGTTGGAGGTGTAGTTGGGATGGTGTATCCATCAACTACTAATTTCCATATGTCAAAGCCCAGAGATATGAGGTAGGTATTCATCATAACACTCCAAATGAATAATTTGATCCATTGAATAGAGGTGCTTTCGAGGTAGATAAACCACTTTGTGCTTGACTTTTGGGCATGCTTGTGATATATGGATCTCCTTTGAGATGTTAAACTCAATGCAAGAGGACCAAACTATGATACCAATTGTTGGAAATTAAGACACTTAGAGGGGGGTGAATTAGTGTAAATTTAACCTTTGAATTTTAATTCAAAACAAATTAATTTGTTTCAACTTGTTATGAAGAAGCAACCACATAATTCATATGCAATAAAAAAGAAAAACACATAAGAAGACACGATTTAAAGTGAGAAATCCAAGATGGGATAAAAAACCAATGAACCAATTCACTATGTTAGACTGATTTTCCAATTAAATATTAAAAAGGTTACAAGTTTGTTGAGCACGCACTCAACATAAAACACCAACTTTAATATGTGGTCAAGCACCTTTTTGAATCCTCTACAAGGTGCAACTTGCATGAAAGCACCTAATTTTAAAGCTTTCTAAGATTCAACTTAGACTTCACACTAATTTTGATCACTCTCTTCACATAGTTTCTTTGACAACAAAATTATGATCACCACTTAAACTAGCTTCAATGCATCCAAATTTTTTTTGGTCCTTAAAAACAATGCTTAAAGTAGTGTTGGAGAAACTAGTAGGAACTTTGTGTTCATTATCATCAAACAATATTTGAAAATTTTCATCAAATCAAGAATTATAATAAATATCAAGAAGTTCAACCTCAAAACCATCATCAATGATAGGATTGACACTTTCATGATGCATAAATTTCATATGAGAGGAAGATATAATTTTAGCCATTATGATGTTGTGGATCCTAGGGCAAGGAGTTATAAGAGAGGGGTTCACCAAATGATTCAATAAAATTTGAATATTAAATATAATTTAAGAGTCACTACACTGATATATAATAAAATACAAATGTTAAGCACCCTAAATATGCAACCATGTAAGTAACCACGAAGTATACCCAAAATGGAAAAAATGATGAACAAGCTAGGAAGAGTTTCAAAAATTCTTCATACAAATTCTGGAACTTGCAAATTAGTTGGGAAACATGAACCTGGGTAAGGGAAAGGGCACCTGGGTGCTAGAGATCTCTTGTAGGAACCTGTGATTTTACAGAGGGTCAAACCATGATTTTTCTTGTCTCCCTAGGGTTTCGCTATCCTTCGATTTTGGTCACCTATATGCCTATATATGATCACCTAATTTGCTGGTAACCTAAAAAATAGATGATATCTTGTAAAACCCCAAAACTACATCAAATCCTAAAAAAGGAAGATGTAAATGGGGATTAAGACTGACCTCGGTGGTCACCTAAAAAAGTGAACTTATGATTCGGCTACTGCACTACATTTCATAATCCATGTAGTTTTGTGTGTGTGTGTGTCGAATTGTACCCTAGGTGGCTCTTGTGCAAGATGTACTGAATAACAAGGAATAGCTAGATTTAACAATGTAAGTAGATGTGTGGATTTTAAAATTAACTTCCCCTCCTATGAAGTGTATGCGGTCCCTTTTCCCTTAAATGAATCTAGATGGATGCTTTGATGTTCTTAGAATGCCTTTAGATGCAACCTTAGGTGATAGTAATATATGCTTTGAGCATGTTCCTTTATTTTTGTCACATAGATTTGTATTTATATGATTCCCTTGTTTGAATTTTGTAATTAACCATTAAAAGTCTGACCCATAAGAAAACAAGATTCCCAACGGCTAAAAGAGGCCCAAAAGAGGTGAGAAAGATACAAAGAGGTCAGGGGCACCCAGAGGGGATGAGGGCATTTGGGCGCTAGTGTCGTAACTCAAAAAATATGAAGTATCGAAATTTAGTTGGGAAATGGGGTATGCAAGGCCAAGAAGGAAACCAAAAAGAAAGCAAAGAGGCCAAAGACAATGGTCAATTAGTACTTTTATCACTTAGGAATCATATGAATAGTGGTATGTGACTAAGACCTAGAAACACAACTAAATACGTGATTTTGTATCTACATATACTTATAATTAACATTTTAAATAAGATGCAAACTTGAAAACCGAAATGAATGAGTGTGCACTTAGCTGATTACAAATGATTCTAGAAGGTTATGGGAAGATGCACTATAGGATTAGGTAGATCTAGACTGAATTTTTTTTTCTAGAGAAAGAAACTGGAAAATGGATTGGGGCATGACCATACCAAACTTCTAGGACTGTATTGTATGGTTTTGCACCTCCTATACTGTCTAAAATTGACATTTTCCATATTAGAGTAATCTCTAAACATACAAAAATTGATACTCTTTTGATAGTGGATCACAAGATAATATCATTTCTAATTTTTTTAAGAGCTTGGGACTTAATACTAAACCACATCCTAAACCTTACCCTTTGGGTTGGGTATGTGATGATGTTAAGCTGTAAGTCACTAAAACATGTAAAATTAGATTTGTAACCACTTCTAAATTCATTGATGAGTTAGAATTAGAAGTGATTCCACTTGATATTTATGGCATCGTTCGAGGGGGTCCTTATTTGTTTGACATAAAATAAATATTCTATAGGGAAGAGAATAAATATTTGCTAGTAAATTATGGGATTGAATACATTGTAAGAGATCATCAGATAAAGGAAAACTTATCACTTGTATTTGTAGGATAGATTAAGAAGCTTGTTAATAAGAGCAAATATTGTTCTTATGATTGTAAAATCCAAGGATTTAGAAGGTTTTGATCCTAAACATAAAAAATCAAATAGTTAAATTTATATATAACTATGATGATGTGTTTTAGGATCCACAAGTTTTATCTCCTAAAAGAGATATACAACATGAGATTCATCTATGGCAGGATGCTCATCTTCCTAATATTGACATGTATAGGTTTTCTATGGTAGATAATGAAGAAATAAAGAAGCATGTTATGGAATCGCTTGAGAAATGAATCATTCAGCTAAGCACTTATTTGTGTGGGTCACCAATTTTTTTGGTACCCAAGAAAAATGGTACTTGGCAGATGTGTGTGGATTATCGAGAATTGATCAAAATCAAGGTGAAAAACTAAATTGTATTGACGATTTGTTTTTGAATTTTTTTGTTCATTTCACTAAGTTAGACCTGAGAAGTGGTTATCACCTAGCTAGGATGACTGAAGGTGATATTTGGAAAATTTATTTCAAAACTAAGCAAGGTTTGTTTGAGTGGCTTGCCATGCCCTTTAGTCTTTGTAATGCACCCGCCACATTTATGTGGGTTATGAATAATGTATTTAGGCCATTCATATATTATTTTTTTATTGTCTACTTAGATGATATTTGTATCTTTAGTTAAATTTGGGAAGATCATGTTTTTGGAATTAGGGTAATCTTTGAGGGTGTTGAAAGGACCCACACCTTGTACAATTGATAATTTTTGAGAGGATCCACAACCTAGGCTACAATGAAGGGGAACACCATTAGGAACCCAATTGAAGTAACCATGAAACCATAGTGAAGATATAATGACCAGCAAAAATGACTGTAGTGAGTGGAGCAACAAATAGTGATGACATTGAGACGAGCAAAAACCAGTGACGACAGCGAGAGGAGTAGCAAACAATGACAACAATGAGAGGAGCAACAACCAGTGAGGGTAGCAAGAGGAGAATCAACCAGTGATGAAAGTTAGAGGAGAATCCACCAACGATGACAATGAAAGGAGTAACCACCAATGAGGACAACGAGAGGAGCAACCATAAATAACAACAACGAGATAAGTAACGACCAATGAAAACACAATGAAAGAAGAAGTAACCAATGAAAACACAATGAGTAGAGATGCCGCATCAAGTGACATAACCACCTCCAAGGAGGATCGTGCCTTAGGGGGATTTGAACATGGGTGGGAAAGCACATAACCATGTGACTTGACCACACCACTCCCACCCCATCAAATTTTGGGAAGATCATGTTGAACACATTAAGAAAGTATTGGATATTTTGTGAAAGTAGAAATTGTATTTTAAGATGTCAAAATGTGAATTTGTTAAAACATGTTTGATTTACTTAATATTTTTAATAGGGGGCGGTGAATTGAAAATTGATCCTTCTAAAGTTGCATCCATAATGAAGTGGCCGAAGCTTAATAATGTAACTGAAATTAGAATCTTCCTAGGGGAAATCCAATACTAGAGGAAATTTGTTGCTAACTTTTCATTCATTGTAACTCCTTTATATTCCTTGACAAGTGATAAACATGTCTTTTAGTGGGGATGAAAGTAATAGAAATCCATTGATATTCTAAAGGAAATGATGAGAATAGTCCCAATGTTAGCATTACCTGATTTGTAACATCCATTTGAGATTGAAACTGATGTAAGTGATTATAAAATGGGTGCCATTTTAATGAAAAAGAGAAAATATGTGCATAACCATTCATATACCTTCACAAGTGTGGTAAGGAATTATCCTAGTTATGAAAATTATTTTTATGCTTTGGAATATATTCTAAAAAATGGAAACATTATTTGATGGGAAAATATACAATAATCCATATGGATCACTATCTTTTGTAATAGCCTTAGTCAAAATCAAAGCTACAACAGTAAAGCCACTTTTGTTGGATGGGTTTTTTTACAAAATTTCCATCTTGTGATCAGGTACAAAAGAGGTAGACAAAACAATGTTGCTAATATGCTTTATATACCTCTTATTATTGCATCTATTTTTAACAACATAGTCCTTTGATGCATGAAATATGTAACGAACATCATGTTAGAGATGCAAATTTTAAGGATGTTTATGAAAATTTAACTTAAGGTAAACAAGTGGAATAATTAAAATATAATTTACATAATGGAATGATTTATCATCTTGGTAAACTTTTTATTCCACACAATGAAAGAGTTTGATTAGAGAATCTCATACTTATCTCATTTCTGGTCATTTTGGAATTGGTAAAATGCTTCCAAAACTATAAAGATATTTTTATTGGCATCGAATGTATGAAAATGTATCTCAATATGTAAAGGGTTGTATTATTTTTGTCAGAAGTGATCCTAGTAACAAAAAGTTCGTATTGTATACCCCACTTTTTGTACCACCCCATCCATGGAAAAATGTTTTTATGAAATTTGTTGGAAGCTTTCCTATGACAAAAATAAAACATGACTATTTATCCATGGTTGTGGATAGATTTAAAAAAATGTGTATATTGGTGCCCTGTAAAAAAAACATGCGAGGAAACTATACATTTGTTCTTCAACAATGTTTGGGTTCATTTTGGTTTTCCCACACATATTGTATCTGATTGGAATTCTTGATTTGTTGGGAAGTTTTGTTCAACTTTGTGGGATTTGATGGATACTAAATTGAAAAAAAGTACTACTTTTCATCCATAAACCAATGGGAAAATAGAAGTCGTCAACCATATAGTAGTGCATTTTATCCGAGGATATTGTAGAAAGCATCCTCAGCTTTGGGATGAGCATTTATGCTATGTGAAACATGATTACAACTATGTCACACATTCTTCTACATAGATTTCTCCTTTTGATATTTTTTTGGTTGTTTTCCTCGATTGGTTTAGTCAAAGTTTATAGAGATTAAAGACAATAAAAATTCGTTATTACACAATAAATATTCTCTCACATTACTTCATAAATTGCATGCAATACATAGGTAAGTTGTATCCCATATTTTAAAAGTCATGCCTTGTTATAAATCTTGAGATTCTCTCCATCCATCTATTCTACGTGAGTTATTTTAACTCACCCAACACTATTAAACAATGTATGCACTATATTTTTCCTAACATTCCCCCCTCAGTGTGAACATGGGGAAAGGATAATTGAAAATAATATCATATGCCATCACATACTTTTAGGTCTGCAAACTGTTGCCTAGATCTTGCTATTCGAATGTTGTTGCACATGATCACATACATACAAGAACTTATATCACTTTCACTTCTAGTGAAATTATAACCGATCAATCATCTTCCTATGAAGTACAATACTCAGAGGATATCTGCAGTCAGAGGGTCTTTGCACTCAGCCACCCTCCTATACAACTATTATTATAATTCAACACCTTCCACTCCATATCATAACACATCAAGGAAAAATACTAGAATTACTCCCATGTGAATAGGAAATATATTTTATTCTTATTCACACATAGACAATTGAAAAAGATGTCACCACATCAGAATGCAACCCCATTGTTGGTGAGTGATGAAAGGCATAATCATCCTCATTCCTTCATTACCTTCGACCTCCACTTTGACGTTACTCACTTAGAAGAATGTGATAATGAGACTCAATGATTTCCACATTTCTTATTATTCCCCCCCACAACATGAAATCATTTATTTTCAGGACATCAGTTTCAATTGAAAATGTGTCTGTGAGACAATTTTTTATTATTACAACATTTGACAACTGAAACCACTTGAAACTTAATGACATGATGACTAATTGTACTATGAATCAAATTTAAAGACTTTTATAATCAATTTTCAAAAATTACAATCTAAATCAAGCTATTTACTGCCACTAAAATTTTATTATAGAAAACATGAAATAATATCCCTAAACATAATCTAAAACCTATAAACAATGGAATTATAAATAAATATAATAAGACAAACTTAAAAACATAAATAACTTTGATAATTGATTTGTTGACTCACAAGGATGGACTTGATGACACATAGTCTAATTAAAGTTTGGATTTACACAACTGCATTTGAATGGATATAGACAATAATAGATAAATAAACCAAAACTACAATATTCGAAACTAAAACATGACTTATTAAATATATATTAATACCTTAATGGACTAATGTAAACTGTACTAAAAAATGACTACAAACGCATGAAACTGTGTAATGAAATGTATTAGGTTTTTATTTGTAATTTTGTTGACAAGAATCACAGTGGTGGATGACCGAATGCATTTTAATTTAATCTACTACACTTCCAAGTGTTATGTGATCTGATATAACCCAGGCTGATAGGATTGTTGATTTTTATCAACTGCAGTGCCTTCAAGACATAAAAGTGTGATTTCTACACAAAGATCTTGCAGAAATTGTTAGTGACATGTGCACATGAGTAAATATCAAGGTAGAAAATTTCATACAAAGTTTATAATATGGTGGAAAAAATGATCTATAATAAAAATACGATAAATATGGGAAAAAATACAGTAAATTCTATATATTTAAAAAATATAACATTTGCTAACAATTCAAAAACAATTTTACAAAAATCACAATTATTAATATCATAATAGTCATATGACAGATAAATTATTAAAAAATGTTAATAAACAAGTGCCACCAAAGATAAATTCAATAAAAAATACTAATTAATTATATTTATTTTGTGTATAAATATTTTCAATTAATTTAGATTATAAATTTCTATATGTAAAAAAAACTTCACATTTTTGTAGTTTTCTGCGATAGCGTAAAAAAGTGGAAAAATTTGGTATTTTCTCCAAAGTACCATGTTTGGTAACTATGGTAAATATGAGACAAGGGATTCCTAAAAAACATCCTTCATGCTTTGATTGTTTTCTCTCTTGCCTTTACACAGAGATTCTCCACGCTTCTGCTATGTATACACTAGTCACATATCTAATAACACAAAATAAAGAAAACTGAAAAATTGATCTTATTATAAAATAAGCTCTCAACAAACTTGTTTCATTTACAGGGGTGATGTCATTAGACTTCTCCTAAACATAATTAAAAAACCATTGGATCTCTTGTATAGAAAATTCACTCTGATACCAAATTATTGGTTTGGTCAGAGTTTACAGAGATTAAACACAATAAAACTTCATTATTACATAGTAAAGCTTCTCTCACATTACTTCATAAACCACATATAATATATAGTCAAGTGTTCTCCTATATTTTAGGATTCATAAATTGTTACAAAATCCCAATATTCTCTCCATGTTTCTATTCTACATGAGTTATTTTAACAACTCAAGAACTAACACTATTAAACAATGTACACACTATATTTTTACTAACATGTGTAAGTCCACTTCAAACTTTACTTTTAGAAAAAATCAGTGGTGGATGGACATGATGATGCTAATAAGGCAAAAATTTTCATTAAGAATATATAGATGGTTCATCAAGTTGTCTAAGAGAAATTGGAAAAGATCTATGCCAAGTATAAGGCTAGGCATGGCCAAAATAATATTGATCATCACTTTCAAGTTGGTGATCAAGTTTGGATAAATATCACTAAGGAAATACTTACAATTGAATGCAAAAATATTAAACCAATTAGGTTGGCTCATTTAATATTTTGGAGAAGATTTCTTATGATGGCTTCTACTTAGAATTACTTCCACTTATGCAAATGTATTCCGTTGTAAATGCTGAAAAGTTGAAATTGCATAAGCCACCCATGATCATTTATCAGGATGAGACTATTCAAGTACCTTCTTTTGATGATCTCACTCTTGAATATCTTGAAAAATCATAGGGAGATGTTGTTCTTGACAAGAGGGTGATAACTTCATGAAGAGGTGATGTGGTATATCATCATGTGGGTCTAAAAGGAATGTATCCAAGGAAGGCAAGGTGGATAGAAGTTGGAAGCATGAGGGAACTATGCCCTCAACTATTGTCAAAATAAAACCAAATTTTGTGGTCCAAAAGATTTTCAATGGGGAGGAGTGATCTAAGAGGATCCCCAATCTGAATTAATTAGACAATTTTTAAATGTGAAGAAGCTTCCGTCATATAGAAGAGATCATTGAGAGATTTCCAACACATTTTGAATGGAGTAAAATGGAAGTCGTACATGCAGAATATATAACCCATCGAAGTTTTTCTCTAACTGAAAAAAGAATGGAGTAGGTTGGAAAAAGATGATGTTGCATGATTAGAGCTTGATAAGTGAATGGATGAGGTGTCAACAAGTGGAAAATACTATTTAACCAAAAATATGATTTTTTTAGCCTCTGGTCTTTGATGTAGCCTAGAATTCACTATATAAAACTCAGAAAAAACTAGACACGCTGGCACATCACCCACCTTGAGTTGAGCGCTCACCCAAAGTGCACAAAGGTACCAAGCCCCTCTTTAGATTTGATTACACAAGATGTTAGCGTGATGGACATAAAGCATATATATATAGACCCACGAATAACCATAAACATTCCACAGTGCATAACCAGATATAGCTCTTAGATAACCATGAATGAAACAATAACTATGATAAGATTAATCATGTAAGAACTAGTTACAGTCATGTTTAACACCATTATCCATCCAATATACTCCATTACATTAAACACTGTAAAACATAGAAGTTTCTTACATTATAAAATATTATCATATGTCATGCGCGCATCAGTTCCAGCAGTATAACTCTATAGTAATTCACTCTCTTAGTATCCCCCTAAACTACACAATTCACTACATATTTATAGGGGTGGGGACTTGCCCTTCACCACCTACGCACTTCCTAAAATAGATCGCATGCTGATAATAGCCATGCACCTTTACAATAACAAGAACACATGCAAGTGCGCTAATAATAAACATCCTATAGTTAACTGGAAGAAGTAATATTATTATTATCTTGTACTCATGCATGGAGCTTATCAGTCACTCGTTCCCCAAATAGCATTTTCATGTTGCACAAGTATCCATCCCAATATGTGTTCCGCACGCTATCCCCATAAATAGCTTGTATCTATGAAAATGGCTAAGTCCTGAATCAAACTGTCCTAGTATGCGTTTACTTTCCTATCCTTCTGCACCTTCAAGTACGCCTTATTCCTGCTCGCGAAGATTCTATGCGTCTTCTCCTTAGACCATTACATTTGCTCAAAATTACCCCACACTAAACTATATTGCCGTCCTGATAATGGGGTTTTTTTTAGATGCCTCCAAAGAATAAAGAATAAGAATATAAAGAATGTAAAGAATCACTATACAAAGAATAGACCTCTACTCTACAACACCATCCTCTTTAATTGGGAGGATCAACTTTGGATATTCACTTTTGATCTCTACTTCCAATGTCTTCTAGTCATCCAGCATGGTCCTTTTCTTCTCTGGAATGTCTGTGGCTATGGCATCCAACTCATCCTTAGTAATATTTTTCTTTTCATTCTACAATACTTGGACAACACTGGCCGTAATAGTCATCATTCCCTTCAGAAGATCCATTTTCTATGCTATCAGCTTCCCAATCTCATCTATTATTTCCTTATGTGGATCTTGGACTGCTGCAAAGGCTTCATACTTTTACTTTACCAGTTCTAATATTTTTGCATGCCTCAGTGTGTTATAGTTTTATGGCCTTTAAAACATCTTTATCTTCAACCAGATTTCAAATTTGTATCACTACTTTTGGTGCCACAAAAATATTCAGAGTTTGGTCATCTTTCTTTAGTTTATCCTTCAGAGTTTGGAGCAATGCCTCATAATTTGAAATTTTCCTAACCACATACACCCTTTCTCTTTCTACTTCTTGTTCAGGATCCTTTGGAGTTAGCATTCGAATTGGTCCATCTTCTAACACCAAATCAACCAATGTGTGCACATAATGCATAGCTGAAGGAAAATTATCAGGTACCTTAGACTCAAGATGAGGTCTTGCTTTCAGAATGCAGTGACCAATTTCTTTTGCCATGCTAATGAAGGCCTCATTCTTTTTCTATTCTAGGTCCTTCTTTCCTTTTAAACACACTATTTCTACAGTTTTTGCCTTGTTATCTTCAAGTAGCACTCTAATGGTGGTAGCCTTATCAATGTTCCTTCGTGCCACCTCTATAGATACCTTAAACAAATAATTTCTCACATGCTCATCAGACATTAGAGTAGGCTTTACCATCATGTGTTTGTTGTGGGGTGTCTTCTTCACTCTCCTTGATACACAAGATTCCTCACATACATCAAAATATGGCTCATCCATATGGGTCTACATGGACTAGGATAATTGTTTCCTTGTGTGTGTGGTGGCCATGAATGGATCCATTAACTACCATCCATACAATTCCTTAAGGACTACTATGCTCTGAAATCGGGCGCGAATGATTTTTCTTGTGTCCTCAGCATAGCCCACTCTACACAACATATTCTTCACTTATTCTCTTTGTTCTTGGCCCCTTAGGAACCTGACCGCAAAGGTTTGGAGCTTCCCATTCTTCTTCCTAAGTAGTTACATGTGCACTAGGTTTCTCTTGCACCATCTCTTCTACTTCCTTCACCCCTTCTTCTTCATCTTTCATTTCTTCATCTCTTAGTTCCTCCATGTCTTCTGGTTGCACTAGGGTTCTAGGTGCACTCTCCTAAGACTCTTCCACCTCCTCATCCAACTTCAAATTTCTCCTTCTCTTTTTCTCAAGTGATTCTTTCTGAGAGGAGAGTCTAGGTGATCTTATTACAGATTATGGTGTTCCCGTGCCTTGGGTCTTGGTTATTCTAAATACCTTTTTAAACCGACGCTCTTCAGGTACTGCATCCACGTCCAAGTCCTCTTCTCCTTGTTACACATGTGGTGGAGTATCTACGTGCTCACTCTCCTCTTTATCTATAGGATGCCTCCGACATCTATGATCCAAGCCTCCACTATATTCATGTTCCTCTTCCTCCTCATCTAACTGTATGGTCGCAATAGGATTTTGAGCTGGCACATTCTCCACTGTATGTTTTCCTTTAGACGGAACTAAGAGCATGAACGCATTCTCCACATACTTATTATTCTCCAACCAAGGCTTGAGCTAAAGATATATGAGCATGGATCCACTGTCCCTAATATCCAAATTTACTAGCTTCATATTTATGACATCTGAAATGAGCCTCTCAATGTAGGCAGACTGACCCAGATATACATATGTTTTCTTGAGGGTATGGTAGTCACAATATACCTTGTCCGCGTTGAAGTTCAGACGACACGCATCAGAAAACCTGTGAACTGAAGCTTGGAAATAGCGTGCTAGGAAGACATATGGAAGTTTACACCATGGAGTCCATGTCCCATCCTTCATGGCAAACCGTGCGATGCAAAAGTGTTGATACACCATGAACTGTACTACCTTTCCTACTACCAAAGGTAGTTCCTTTGGAGTGCACCACTCCTCTTTAAACATAACAAAAAGTTGGTCATACCACATTTCTGCCCTTTGGTTGAATGGGCCACTCATTGATCCTTCACGTAAATATTTCTGGAACCTTTCTGCGAGGGATTTCTTCTCAGTGGGGTATTCCCAATTTTTTTTCTTTGGTCCATCTAGAACTCTAATTTTTAAATAAATAAGAGACAAGAGGATGGCACCAAAACTTATCTTTTTAGGTGTGCGCGCTTCCTCAACAATGGTTTCTGCAATATAGCCTGATAAGTTGTAGATTTATTCATGGGAAATTTTCTTTGCAACATAAAACCACATTGTATTTACTTGTGACCATCTCCCTTGATCATTCAGATTGGTGAGTAGATGCGCGGCTGCCTGCACCACAAGGTACTTCCTTAATATGTATGTCCATTCCATGTGGACCCTTGGTATACCCCAACTCTTTGCTTATGGATATAACTGTTGCTTTATCAGTGATATCACTGATAATGTATGTCCCTGTGACCTTCAATCCTGTTAATGTCGCAATTAGGGCCGCTATGATCCTAACCCTCTATCTGGTGAAATAGAAGAAGTCCTCATGGAATCTTCTCATAAGCCATTGGTATAAAGGTTCATATTTTCCAAAATATGGGAGCTCATACAGTTGATAAACTCCTACCTGCTTAAGCAACTTTCTCCAGTGTCATCATACACTGACATATCTTCCACCATGTGCTTGTTGGTATTATTATTCAAAAAAATTTCTAACTCTCCCTTGTTATCAGTGGTGTGCTGGTTGTAGTCACTTACTTTGCATCTGCAGAATCCCAATATTGCCCAACTATTACTCCTAGGTATTACATTTATGAAAAATTACTCTCAGGAGAAATTTCAACCTCAACTTCCACCTTCTTCTTTCCTTTAGTGCCTACTGCAGGTGCTTTCTTTGGTTCCATCATAAAAATCCCACCTTTTTCCTTATGTGTCAAGCAAGTTCAAACCCTAGCTTGAAATCACGTGCCCTAGCTCCTTCTCAATGCTTTTGCTTCACTCAAACCCTTCACCAATGGGGACACATGCCTTTTTCACGCACAAACTTGCTCTCCATTTCTAGTTTCATAACTATCTGTACCTCAACACGATTCAATTGGCTTGGTTACACTTAACTCACTCAAATAATTGTGATTGCAAAGATAAAAATGAAATCGAATCACGTCCTTATATAAATTTTTAAAAAGGTTAATGCATTTATTGCTCCTTCACCTACCAATAATCCTCTCATTTGTTGACCATTTTTAAAATCTCTGAAACTTTTCACCCTGTACAATTTTGTGCCCTAGCTATAACCTTTCTAGCATGCCTTCCTACCCTTTGGCTACAAAATTCTCTTCCGCAAACTTCCATGCACCGAGTACCTCACCATTGCACCCTCTTCTAGTAGTTTCCATGGCCATTTCTTACCTCACATTATACTATTCATTCATTCCTTCCCATCTACACTCTTCTTAAGAAGCAATCTCCTTTCTAATAGCTCGTCTCCATACTCAAATAACACATGTAACAATTTGTTATCATATGTACCCATTTGTGAATAAAAAATAACAACCACCCCACACCAATGGTATGTGCAGTCCTTTGCGCATAAAATTACTTCAGATTGTAATTATCTTCCAGTGTGAAAAGATGCTTATTACACAAAACAACCAACTAAATTGACAAAGAATAACAATGAATAAGGAAATACACTAAAGGAAATACAGAAGGAAAACCTATACTAAATGACAATACTGCCTTATTACAAACACTAAGAAGACTTATTTATAGTAGGGCTTTAGCCTACTCCTGTTGAAGTAACTGGGTAACTGCATTCCATCAAGCACTTCTAACTGGAAAGAACCTGAGTCAAGTATATGAGTGATAACATACGGTCCCAACCAATGCACCTTGAGCTGTCCTGAATGGCACAAAAACTTAGAATAATAATTTAGACACCAAAATTGGGTCACACTCCCTTTGGTCCCCTTTTGAACAACTAACTTAACCACTTTTACCTAACCGTGACCCTTACATCACACATTAATATAAATTTAATCTCTTTAATTAAATTAATACTCATCCTCACTTTATTCTTTATTTAATTATCTTAACTAAACCAAATTTCCACCTCACCTAAACACCTCATTATAAACCTATTTTAAGTATCTATCTACTTAACATAACTAACTAAGACTTAGTTCAACCCTAAAAATCAATGCCTATTATTCCTCTAACCACATTCTCGCTCATTAAAAAGATGACGTCCATTTCGATCCACGATAAATAAATAGACATGGCCCAAATGATTGCAAGATCTATCATTTTTAGTAAACCTAGGGAATCCCACCTTAACCGATGCCGGTCATCCCGAAACTGATGCCGGTCAACCAGGAACCATTATTAGTTACCATATAACCATTTTGGTAACCTTGTTTGAGAGGTTGGCCACATTATGGATTTTTTTGGAGCAAAGGGAGATCTGCATACAAGCAAGAACCAGAGCTCTTTCGCACATCAATAAGCCATAGCCAACATCAAGACAAATCAAGAGGTATCTGTTGGGCCCCTAATGTAGCTACCAAATCTTAAAGGCACGTAGGTACGCACGACCAGAGGGAGTGCACAAGGCAGAATTCAAAAAGGGTTCTTGGAGAACCAAGGACGTGCGCGCACGTCAAGAAAAATTTAGGACTTAGCCATTTTCAGCCTTTTGGACAGAACACATGAGGAACGTGTTCCATTTGGATAAGGTTACAGCCTGGCGACAAGGTGTCCTAGAAGGAATATACCTTGTGATAGGAAGATCTAAAAAGCTAATCATGACATGGAGAGGCATGCACCTGGGGTGACCCACACCTTGACACTTGGGGCCAGATCTAAGGTTATAGAAGAGTTTGTTAGAGCTCAGATGCCTATTTATACGTGTGCCCTTGGCAAAGGACAAAGACACAAGTGAGGTAGCGGAGCTCTGTAGGATTACTGTGAGAACTATGGGATAAAATGGGTAGATGATTGTAGGAAGAATGTAATGAGGGAATGGGGAATGAAAATTTTATCTTGTGAGTGTACATGTATGGATCTAGATATGGTGCATGACTATGGTCTACCTCTCTGTGATGCTTTATAGTAAGACTATGAATGAATGTGATAAGGTTACCACTATGTTTATATTAAGATCTCCTTTTGTATTATCTGCATGTTTCTACTCTACTTTTGATCTTGTATAATCATGGACCTCACTTGAATGATTGAGTATATTTGTGGATTTACAACTTCTTAGTTCTATTAATTCTGTTGCGCACTTTGTTTCTGTTATGGCTGAAGGGGTGTAGAAGTCATCCTGAGCTCTATAGCTTCTTCATGTCTGTTAAATCACTAAGTCAGAATCATGAATTACGCCTTCCACTAAACTCACATAAAAGAGAGACTCGGCTCCCTCTCGCGTGCCTCAGATGAGTGCCCAGCACCCGATGGGTGATAGGCTGGCGTGCATGAGGTTCCCTTGTTCTTGGTGGGGTGCAAAAATGACTACATCTTGGTTCTATTGCCAAGACCTCTTTTTGAAGTTGTAGTGGAACATGGCATACATCATGATCTGTGCAAAAAGTGATGGTGGAGTGCTTAACTCTTGAAGGTATTGAAGATTGGTTTAAAAGCACAAAGAATGAATTCACTCAGAGATTCAATATTGGGCCTGGATTTAACACGTGAAGATGGGTGGAGGACACTCTTTATCATGAGTTGTATAAAACCTTCTTCTACTATTTCCCAGTAGAGTTATTTGAATGGCTCTTGACTTATACATCTAGATCAGGGTGGTATTATAAGTCACACCCTTGGACCCAAGAAACATATCAGAACTTGCAAGATGCTGATCTAACATGGACCCATGCTATAGATCATTGGTGGAAGGGAGTATTGACTAGCTACACTTTAGAATATGCCATTTCCATGTATTCCTGTCCAGAAGTTGCTGAGTTTGAGTTCTTGTGAGAGCCCAAAGGATCATTTCTGTATGCTATTCCCTTGGTAATCAAAATCTTGATGGTAACCATGGGTTTAGAGGCATTTCCTATGGCTGGCTAAACCACTCTGAGTGCTTGGCGAGGAAGCCAGGTCAGGGAAAGATGGCTGATATAATGACTGAAAAGGAAAGGGAGGAGAGACGACTCAAGTATAACGAAGCACGTGAAAGGGAGATTGATAGATAATGCAGGATTACAAGTGGGTTATGGAGCTAGACATGGTGGAAAGGAGTTGAGGTTCACACGGAGGATGTGGAACCCAAGCAGTCTATGATACCCCATCTTGGTAAGCGTGGGAGAGAAAACCTTGCGGCTTTTGATGAGAGTCCGTCACGTAGAGAAAGAAGAGTCATTGGCACGCATCTGACCCCACCTAGCGACCAAACCTTAACACTTGGTTTGTTTGAATGAGGGAAAATTATAGTTGATCCATTTGATATCAGTAGAGGCAACTGATTGGTACCTAGAAGATACAACTTCTCATTTGGGACTTCTATGGCTTCACACACTATTCCAGTATTTGGTGGAATGTTTGGACAAGGCACATATACAGCTAGTTTTGGAAGTGCATTAGGAAGTGGTGGAGGAAATACGACTAGGAGTGGAACTAGTTCACAAACTGTCAGCGTGCAATTCAGTGGAATGATGGGAGTGTTCGGCATGACAAACATAGGCCCTGTACCTACCACATGAGGATCTAGAGGTGGAAGTGGTGGAGCTAGTGGCTCAGGATCTAGTGGGTCTAGCAAAGGAGGAAACATCGGAGGAAACCAAGGGACTGGATTGGGAGGACAAGGGCCTCAGCCACCTCCTCAAGTATTTTTTGAGGTGCCTCTACACTTACCAGATTACAATGGGATAAAATATGCCGCAAAGCATGTGCATAAGTGCGAGTTGCTATGCTGCACAAAGGGGATCACGACCCAGGATCGAAAGGCCAGTCAATTTGTGACAACTTTACAAGGACACACGCATAGTTGGTATAGAAAGTATGACCCTCATCAGACTGTTGTGGATTATACCACGCTGAGAAATGCATTCTTGGTGGAATTCCACATACCTGAGTTTGAACAAAAGAGCATTAGCTCACTCAGAAATCTAGTAGGGAATGACAGAGAGCGTATAGGAATATGATGTGCGCTTTGAAACTCTTTTGTCCAAACTGTCATATGATATCCACCCTTCACAACATGCTCAGTGGTTTTTCAGAGGGTTGATCACACCCTTTAGGAGGGCTTTGTCTCACAAAACATTCATGGACCCACGTGAAGCATTGGAAGCTGTGTTGCATGTTGAGGCAGTTGGTAGTGTTGACACTGGTGTTAGCCCATTTATGGAGGCTCAGATTGCTGCCATGGCTAAGCAGTTGGAGAAATTATCTACCAACACAATTTTAGAGATTTATGGTGGGATGTGGTGCAAAAATTGTAATGTAGAAGGACACACAAAGGATAATGGTGGGGTATGTACTCAGAAGGTGGTACATACCATAGTAGTGAACTAAAAAATATGTCACGGGAACCATGATACAAGTAGGTGCCCCCTGTTGCAGCGCGTGATCCGTAAAAATGTGTCTTGTTATTGTAAGATATGTACCTCAACTACACATGACACTAAGGATTGTAGATTGATTGACTAGATTCATGAGGCAATTGATCTTGGTGTGCACCAGACTGGCATTGCCAGCAGTTCCAAAGGAAATGAGCATCGTTATGAAGAGCACAGAGATGGAGGTGCCTGTGGAAGGGGGTTTTATGGAGGATTTCATGGTCATGGTAACCATGGGGAAGAAGTGAGTTCTGGCGTGGAACATGCTTTAATTGTGGGGCCATAGACCATTATAAGCATGAATGTCTAGATCTTCTACAATGCTCATGGTGTGGAAAAAAACATAAGTACGAAGAGTGCCTAGAGTTATACGAACATATGAGTCAGCAGTACCAGAAGGATAAGGGCACTGCCATGGTGAGTATTAAGAAGGCTGATGCGCAATGGCTCCTGCGAGTAATACGTGAATCAGAACTAGAGCCTGTTATGGTAACAACAAGGGTGGAGTCCGCATGTGCAAGGGAAGTGCCTAGGTAGAGACCTCTGGTTTCAAGGGAATAAGCAGTAAATGGGAAGTATACAAACCCGGCTCACCAGAAGGAAGTCTACCAGGAAACCATGGACATAATTTGAAGCTTACAAGGGGAGATCTAATGCTTAAAAGAGAAAACTAGAAAGGATGAGCAAAGGAGACTAGTAGAAGCACCAAAGGATGACTTGGACGAGGTTAAGGAGGTGTGTAAACTACTGAGGTAGGAGAATATTATTCCCCTGCTAGGAGCATGGTTGAGAGAAAGGGTGCCACGCGCCGAGGAAGAACATGAAAGGTAGATCCTGCATGCAAACCTCACCTCACAGCCTTGATTATGACAAAGAGATCACCTTGAATGCAGTAGTGGATGGATGGTTGCTTAGCAACATCCTCATTGACATTGGTGCGGAGGTTAATTTTCTCACTCTGGATGCCTAGCATCAAATGGGAAGACCTGCATTACAACCATCTTCAAATGTGTTGTATATGGCAAATAAAACAAAGGCAATGCCCATAGGTGTCTTGAAGGATGTGACCATTACCATTCAGGGGACTAGGTTCACTAGGGATTTTGAAGTCTTGGCACTTGCCGAGGTAGATAATTTCCCAGCTTTACTTGGTGCCCGTGGTGTTATAAGAATAATGCAGATCTCTAGTTTAACAAGGGGTACATAAGCTTTGAAAACAAGGAGGAGAGGGTGATTATACCACTTGCTGATGGAAAGTCCACCCCCTATACTGAACCCCTTGGAGAGGAGGTCCTGGATAGAATATATGTGTGCTCCATAAGAGATCCAGAGACCATCCACCCTACAGGAGGATTCATCCAGTTTGATGATGCTCAATCTATCAGTGATACTACCAGTATAGCATGTGATAATTGGGTGCATGGGACTTATGAATTGATTGGGTGACATCTGAAAGGATTGGTGACCAAGGTAACCATGACATGTACAATTCAGTGCATGGGAGGAAAGGCAATAACCAAGTATTCTGGGGATGCATACCCTGAGGTCTTTTTGAGAGAAATGGAAGCTCACTGGAGGGAGGATGAGTGACGAGGTATGCTGAGTTATGTTTTGATAGGCACAGTAGCAAGGTGGTGGGCCGTGCATAGTGAAAACTTGTTGGAATGGCGTGAAGTTAGATTTGTACTCACTGTATGATTCTTGAAGAGTAACATACCCACCATTATCAAGGATTACAATGGAAATGGACCCACCTCTTCCCACATCCAGGCATGTGAGAGGGTTTGGGGAGAAGGCACGGAAGCATTACCACCCTCCCTTTGGGTGCACAAGCTGTATTCGACACTACAAGGTTATGCGTGCGCTTGGTACATCCATTCTGAAACACGCCGCCAAACGTGAAATTGGCAGGAATTGGCGGCTGACTTGGTTCACACCTTCAAGTACCGAAATACCATGCAACTAGTTGATGAGGCATTGCAGACTATCAAACACCTCACTCTGGGGGATTACGCCATGGTGGAAGATAGATTAGTAAACTTACTTGGCGGACCTAGCTTGGAAGCGTGGTTCAAAGAGGAGGAACCATAAGACCTACAATTCGAGTGTGCATGTGCTGAAAAGGAGAAAGGCAAGATGGTATATGTTATTGATGGAGAGGAGATGGAGAGCCTGAATGTCAAACATTCGGTTGGACCGCATGAAGTAGTTGATAGTGCGGATGCATGTTCACGTGCATATCATGAACCACTCAGGACCAATAAAGTTAACATCGGCTTGGAGAAGGAGTCCAAGGAAGCTATCATTGGGGATTACTGGTCAGGACAAAGAAGTATCAAAGATCATTGATCTCTTGTGTAAATTTGAGGATTTATTCCCACATGGATACCATGAGTTGAAAGGTGTCCACCATTCATTGGGGGAAATGAGGATAAAGTTGAAAGATGGTGCACGCCCAGTCAGGAAGAGGCCTTACAGGATGAATCCCAACATGCGCGTAAGGGTTAAAGAAGAGCTAGACAAAATGATAGCATCTGGTATCATTAAGGCTGTGGAGGAATCAGAATGGATAAGTCCAATGGTGATCAACATAAAGAAGGATGGGTGGATTAGGATATGCATGGATTACAGGGAATTGAACGCTGTTTGTATCATAGATCCTTTTCCCACCCCCTTCACTGAAGAGATTTTGGAAGGAGTTGCTGGGCGCGAGGTCTATTCCTTCACGGATGGATTCTCAGGGTATCACCAAGTAAGGATTTCCAAGGAAGACCAAGAAAAGACAACTTTCGCCACCGAGTGGGGAAGCTTTGCATACACGGTCATGCCCTTTGGATTGAGGAATGCACCCACTGTATTTTTGCGCATAGTGGTACAAGCATTTAAGGACTTCATCCACAAGTTCCTTCAAGTATATTTGGATGATTGGATAGTGTATGGATTGGTAAGGGACCATTGTGATAACTTGAGATTGATGTTTGAAAGATGTCGGCAGTTGAGGATTTCCCTCAACATCAAGAAATGTATCTTTGCAACCCTTTTTAGAACATTGTTGGGACATATCATATGCAAAGAGGGCTTATTGGTTAATCTCACGAAAGTTACAGTTATTGTGGGATTAGGGGAATCGACTAGCCAAAGTGCCATGCGTGGATTTCTTGGACACACTGGGTACTACAAAAAGTTCATTAAGGGATATGCCAAGATCGCCACACCTTTGGAAATATTTCTTAGACATAAGAGTGCCTTTCAGTGGGGAGAGGCGCAACAGAGGGCATTTGACACTCTAAAAGAAAGGCTTGTCACCTCACCTATTCTATGATTCCCATCATGGGATAAACCTTTCCATGTCCACGTGGATGCCTCTGGTACAGACAATGGGAGCCATTCTTGCTCAACCAGGAGAGGGGATTGTTGATCATCCCTTGTGTTTTGCAAGTAGAAAGTTGACACCAGCAGAACAGAATTATACAATGACTGAGTGTGAGGCATTGTCAATGATCTACACACTCCAAAAATTTAGACAATATCTGCTGGTGACTCCCTTCATATTCTACACTGACCATATGGCCTTGAAGTATCTAGTAAACAAAGTAGTGTTGTAAGGGCGCATATGTCGTTGGGTACTTTTATTTCAGGAATTTGAATTCAAAGTGGTGGTAAAACTGGGAAAGAACAATTGTGGGCCGGATCATTTATCAAGGATTGATTTGGGAGAGGACTTGCAGAGTATCAAGGAAACCATGCCAGACGCACAACTATTCAGGTTGTGGCACGTGCCCTTAGAATTAGAAGACATTTCCATTTTTCTCAAGGAAGGTGTGGCACCCGAAGGGATGAATGCTCTGGAGAGGAAAAGGTTAGCCATATGTGCCACACCCTTCATGTTGATCAATGGGGATTTGTATAAAATGGGCCACGATGAGATTTTGTGCCAGTGTGTACTAGAACATGAGCACGTAGCTATAATAGAAGAATCCCATGGTGGGATTGCTAGAGGACACTATGTGGGGAATGCAACCACGCATAAGATCCTAGTCACTAGACTATGGTGGGAGATGATTCACTAGGATTGCATTGAGTTTTGTAAGGCCTGTGACCACTGCTACTGCCTTGGAAAACTTGGAAGAAGGGATGAGATGCCCTTGCGCCCCATCACTAGCATGGAACCTTTTGAGAAATGGGCAATATATTTTTTCGGATCAATCTCACCAGCTGGCGAAGGACTAACTCACGGTATATTATTACCTGTACTGATTATCTGACAAGGTGGGCAGAGGCTGCACCCACTAAGGATTGCACTGCAGCCATGGCTGCTAGATTTTTGTGGGAAAACATTATAAGTAGGTATGGGTGCCCATTAAGTTTAACAAGTGATAGGGGCACTCACTTCTTAAATGAAACCATCAGGATTCTATTGGCAGAATTCATGGTAGCCCATCACAAGACTACCCCTTATCACCCTCAGGAAAATGGAACTGCAGAGGCATTTAACAAAATCCTTAGTCACACATTGACTAAGATATGTGATGTGGGTAGGCAGGATTGGGATGACAAGGTATCAACAGTTCTTTGGGCATACAGAACAACATATAAAAGATTGAACAAGGCCACACCATTTCAACTGGTGTTTGGCAGCGGAAGTAGTTTTGCCGGTGGAATTCATGTTACCATCGTTGCGTATAGTGCATGCGTAGGAGGGTTGGACGATGAGCAAGCACTGGAAGAAAGAATTGATGAATTGATAAAGTTGGATGAAAGGTGCTCACTAGCAAGATGGAGCCAAACAACTGAAAAGGCAAAGCAAAAGGCATGGCATGACCGCCATCTTAAGAACAAATAGTTTGAGGTTGGCCAGATGGTATTGCTATATGATTCAAAATTTCTACGCCATCCTGGAAAGTTGAAGGTGCATTGGTTGGGTCCTTATGTAATTTCATACATCCTTGATTTGGGCGCGTGCCAGTTACAAGTGCTGGATGGAACAAAATTACCTAGACACTTCAATGGGAGTAGGCTGAAGCCCTACTATAAATAATGCTTCTTGGTGTTTGTAAATAAGGTAGTTTTTCCAGTTAGCTTAGAATTTCCTTTTATGCTTTTCCTTTCTTGTATTTCCCTTTCACGTTGTTGTCTTGTTTTGTGCCTTGGGCACTGGTAACCTTATTACTTTTTGACTTATGAATGCGCAGAGGACCGCGCATCGATTAAGTGTGGGGTGAGGTGATAAAGGGAAGCATGGAGTTATTCTGCCAGAGGATTGGGTTGGTAGACCATTGGAATTGGCCCTGTTGAAAAGATGCATTAGGAGAAAAGAAGGAAGATGGGTGGCAAGATAAGGTTACATTGGAAATCCACATACAAGGAGAAAAAGTGCAAAAACATGAGGTAGGTGAAAGCAAGAATCATGAGGATGGAAGAGGTGCCTTTGGCACTGGTAACACAAGTGCAAGAGTCTTCTGTCAAGATGGATTGCTTGCATGCCAGAAGGTTGGAAAAGTTTTCATGCAAGGATTGGGTGCAGGTGGAAGCAGTTTCACGCAAGGATTGGGCACAGGTGAAAAAAATTTCGTGCAAGGATTGGGCATGTAAGGAGAAGCATTGAAGTTGGGTTTTGTTTGGAAACACCGCATTAAACATGGTTGTACGGTGGTAGGTAGCCTAGCCTTAAATGCATAAAAGTGGAAAAACCTATAAATACAAGAGTGGGAATTTCATTATTTCACTTTGTGAAAACAAGAAGAGTGATTTTCTTTCAAGGGCTAGGGTTTCGAGAACTGACTCGTGCGAAGGAAAATCCCAAAAAATTAAGCACAATCAGTCCATTAGATCTACAAACTAGAGCAGAAGTGATTCACGGGTGTGAGGAACATTGTGAAAGAACGCCGTGATCGAAGGAGGAAAATCAGAGATTAGGGTTTGTGTTCTAGGGCACGGGTGTGTGAGAAAATGTCCAAACAACTCACATGATAACCTGGGAATGAAAGCAAAGGGTAAAATGACGGCCATGAAACTAGTAGGTAAACCTGTAGAACAATCCAAGAAGGGAAAGGGTAAGGGAAAAGGGAAGAAGAAACAAGAGGAAATACCCTTAGATACGAACGAAGAATGGTATTCAGAGATGTAATACTTGGATGGGGTTTTGCTAGGGCAAGAGTGGGAGTCCCACATAAGACAGATGACCATGATCGACTACAATCACCGGTCAAGCATAATCACGAAGGAAATGGCGTTGGAGTTGGTGCACCCCACAAACAAGTGAACACCTGATGGGTTGCCAATCTACAGTGACATGGTCAAGGTGAAAATGGAGAAGGCAGGGCTTCTCCAACTTTACGAGTTGCCATATTTCGGGAAGCCCGAGTGCTTGTACCAATGGCTGATGACACATGTACATGAATATTTCTTCTGCTTCGCAGGGCACAAAATGTGCATAACTCCCCAGTTAATTTCACACTTTACAGGCCTAAGCTGTAAAGGGGACATGCTCATAGATGACCTCCAGGATGAGGAGGTAATTAGAGAAACCATAGCATCCTAGGAATTGAAGAAGGGATCAAGGTACTATGACATCTCAGATATCAGTGATCCGGTGATGAAGATGGCCGCACACCTTGTCTCCAAGCTGAATGGACAAGAGAGGTGGACCCAGGTGAGCAAGCCCTGGCTGAATGTCTGCAGAAAGGTCATGGAAGGCACCGAATACAACATCTCCTAGTACATAGTAGATGAAATCATAAGCAGTGTGGAGGACGGGGGAAAGATCCTTTTTGGAAACATCCTGTTAACCATTGTGTTCTTAGAAATTGGGGTGCCAGATGCATCTGAAAAATTCATGTGGGAATACCCTACTGAAGACCCTTTTCCCACAGACAGATTCTAGAAATACAATTGTGAATCAATGACAGGGGTACACAAGGCACACTTAGACAAATGGTACACGCGCCTTAGGAACACATTCGGGGCTGAATGGCAGATTCCTGAGCAACTCCCCACAGTGACTGAAGGAGAAGTAGAGTTCACGGTCTACCAACACTTCTGCATCAGAAGGTTCATTTTGGTGGATGGTAGTTGGAGTCCATGGTGCAAACTCCCATTCTTGTTTACTGCCCAATTTTTCCAAGCGGGGGTAAATAGATACAAGGAATCAAAGAAATTAAATCTGGAGTTGTCCACCCTTGACAGAGAGCACAGGGAGATGAGAAAGAAGCTGGTCTACCTGGAGAAGTGAGGATACGTTGAAAGGTACGTGTCATAGGATGTGCACATTGTAAGGTCATTGACCTTACCTATTGTTGGGAGCAATGCCGCGAGGATCTACCTACACATAAGGCCAAAATTTGAAAAGGGTGCGTACGTGGAGAATGAAATATCCATCCTGGATGACCCCATGGGAAGAAAGAATCCCACGCCAAAGCACAAGGAGAGGGAAGGGGAAGAAGAACAAAGGGCAGTGGAGAAGTAGAATGTAGATACCGCGGGGCCAAGTACCTATGTCTGGAAGAAGAGGAGAATGGTGGTCAGGGAGAAGACCCCGGAGCCTGTGAAGCCACCATCCCTTGAAGAACCCTCAGATGAAGAGAGGACAACATCCCCAACTCTAGAGTTTTTTGCAAAGGAAGAAGAACAAGGGACGGAGGAACAAGGGTCTGAAGATACAGATGACCCAAATGCCTATATAGGTGAGAAGGATGATGATGAAGGGGAAGAGTTGGAGGTGAATCAAGAACCTATTGATGTCCATGATTCAGAGGGAGAGGGAGTAGAGGATACAAATGATGCTTTCATCTTTGTAAGGAGGAAGGGCACCCAAGGGGAGGGAGGCATGTGGAGTGAAGAAAGGAGTGAAGGGGAAAGTACTAAGGGGCCAGATATGCCCAAACCCACTCAGGAGGAGGTGGATGAGAAAGTGACCAGGGAGGCGGAGAGGATAATTAATACCTTGGTCGACAAGGAGTTAGAGCGTAGCGCAGAACTCGTGCTCGGTGAATTTAAAGAAGAGCAAAGGGAGAAGAGTGTGGGTAGCACAAAAGGCCCAACTCTTTCAGTAACTATTCCCAAGGGCATGCGCATGGGAAGCAAACGCGTGGAAGGGGGAAGAACAATGATGGGATACATTGATGACCCCAAAAAAGTTTTGTGCATGCATTTCTAGAGTACCATGCCCACCAAGGAGCTCACCACCATGGAGTCCTTTGATCCTAAGGGTGGATACCCGCGCACAAGGAAGATGCTATCATGGGCATTCGACTCCCACCTCGATGAGCCTGAGTTTGAGGTTAACCAAGGAGTGGTATTAGTGCTGTCTGAAGGAAAGGGGGACAACCCCATTGTAAACATGTAGCAACTATCAGATGAGCAAGTGTGTAACACACTCAACAAGGTCTCTGTAGAAATTGAGGCTAGGCTCTTCTGTAGAAATGACAGGGTCAAAGTCTTGGAGGACCTGTTGGAGAAGAGGAAGGAAGAAGTAGTCAAGCTAACGAAGGACCTCAGCCTTGAGAAATTAATCAACGCTCAACTACAGAGGGAGCTTCAGGAGGAAAAGGCTAGGGTATGCAAAGTTTCCAAGAAGGTGGAGCTCATCTCCCAAGCTATTATCATGAAGCACCCGAACCTTAACCCTCCCACTCAAAAGTATGGATCCTCCCTGGAATGCCTAGAGGACTTGACTCGGATCCTCACCATGGAAAGGCAGCCTTTGGCCTTGGAGTCAGCTGAGGAGGTAGCTGTGCGCTTGGAAAAGGAGGACAAGCTAAAGGTCATCGCACTCATGGCTGAATACAACAAGGTGCTTGCCGACGTAAAGATAGCTGCACAAACCGTGGGGGTCACTTACGACCATTGCGTGGATCAAGATAAGGTGACAGGCATGCTGCTTACCAATGATGAGGCTGAGCTGAAGGACTTTAGGGAAAGTAATAAGGGAGATAGAGCTGAGTGGGAAAATATCATAGCCAAAGTGGAAAAGAAGTCTGAAGCTATTGAGAACCGGCGAGTCTCAATCAAAACCCGGCTAAAAGAGCTCTATAAGGTCATCACGAGGAAGATGGATGCCCTGGAGGATCACGCTAAGGAACTGGAGACTGTGGTGGAGACCATCACCACAAAAGGGGAAGGGTTAACCTTCGAAGAGGTAAGCACATTGGTTGGTGACCTTTGCACAAGGGCGCAGGGGGAAGTCAGTGCTTGGAATACATTGGAGGCCGACCTGCGGCAAAATTTTCCCCTTCTTCTTCTTTAGGTAGTTTTCCCTCTATTCTTTCTCTCCCCCATTCTTTATTCTTTCCCTCCATTATTTTCCAAGGCAAGGCCTTGCATTTTTGTACTGCATTCTTTGAAAAGGTTCCCAAGGACAGAGAATAGGTGAAGTGTGGGGTAATGTTGGGCCCCTAATGTAGCTACCAAATCTTAAAGGCATGTAGGCGTGCATGGCCGGAGGGAGCGCACAAGTGAAAGCGCGCAAGGTAGAATTCAAAAGGGGTTCTTGGAGAACCAAGGATGTGCACACATGTGCAAGAACAATTCAGGACTTAGCCATTTTTAGCCTTTTGGACAGAACACATGAAGAACGTATTTCATTTGGATAAGGTTCCATCCTGGTGAAAGGGTGTCCTGGGAGGAATATACCTTGTGATAGGAAGATCCAAAAAGATAATCATGACATGGAGAGGCATGTGCCTGGGGTGACCCACACCTTGACACTTGGGGCTAGATCTGAGGTTGTAGAAGAGTTTTTTAGAGCTTAGATGCCTATTTATATGCAAGCCCTGGACAAAGGACAAAGACACAAGTGAGGTAGCGGAGCTCTGCAGGATTACTGTGAGAACTATGGGATAAAATGGGTAGATGATTGTAGGAAGAATGTAATGAGGGAATGGGGAATGAAAATTTTATCTTGTGAGTATACATGTATGGATCCAGATATGGCGCATGACTATGGTCTACCTCTCTGTGATGCTTTGTAGTAAGACTATGAATGAATGTGATAAGGTTACCACTATGTTTATATTAATATCTCCTTCTGTATTATCTGCATGTTTCTACTCTGATTTTGATCTTGTATAATCATGGACCTCACTTGAATGATTGAGTATATTTGTGGATTTACAACTTCTTAGTTCTATTAATTCTGTTACGCGCTTTGTTTTTGTTATGGCTGAAGGGGTGTAGAAGCCATCCTGAGCTCTATAGCTTCTTCATGTATGTTAAATCACTAAGTTAGAATCATGAATTACGTCTTCCACTAAACTCACATAAAAGAGAGACTTGGCTCCCTCTCACACGCCTCAGGTGAGTGCCCAGCACCCAATGGGTGATAGGCTGAAGCGCATGAGGTTCCCTTGTTCTTGGTGGGGTACAAAAATGACTACAATATCTCTCTCACGGTAGCATTCTGGGAAGCACCATTGTGGTACCAAGCTCCATCCTACTGATCAATCATCACCACCACCCAGCCATTTGACCTATAAAATCCATAAGTACATTTATCACCTGTGTCATTCCATCGTTTGTTCTGTTTTAAAGGTATTTTTTCCACTCTGTATCATTTTCTATTAGCATCTCGATTCCCCCACCATTCAATTTCCTGCAAACTCAACCCATCACCACCATACCATTTGATCATCTATACATGACCTTTATACATCTCTGAGTGTTCCTAAAATGCCCATAGACCTCACCATTCCCCTTTTATCGCTGTCTAACCTTAGATTGATTTTTACAATAAGATATTATTAAATTCTTGTCATCCCAACCATAGCAACGCTGACTACCCATGACCGTCGTTTGTTCTCTTTAAACCATCATCGATTACATTTGATCAATACTGGTCTTTGTGTTTTAGCCATCCTCTCAATAACAGAACCTAAGAATCTTCACCCAAGAAACCTAAGTGACCCATACCCTGACCCTAACCAGTACCAGAACCCTGACTAACTACCCCACCTCCATATCTGATCATAGCGTAGTCTGTTATGTTATATTTTCTTATTGTATTTGGATGAGATACCTAAATCATATTAACTATAGTAGGATTCTATTTACGTATGTTATTTCTTACATTAAATTGTATCAAAAAGTGGGTTGACTACCACTGAGGAAGTATCACACTTCCTAGATCTAGCACACGCTAGGCAGCCCACTGAAATATATTGTTTAATCCTCTTTTTGTGGTCTTGTGTATTTCAGGTAGTTCATCCTAGCCAAAAGGAAGCTATCATAGCTAGTATTGAATCGAGAAGTTAGAACACACGCACAACCTTCAAACCGCCCATCGCAACAAGTATTCCTCCTTATCCCATAATATTATCTATTTCATCACATTCAAAACATAAAGAAAATAGTGAAACATTTTGGCACGCCCGATGGGACCCATCTGGGGTTCCTTGCATCTTATTCTTTCCTATGCAAAATTTGTATGTTTTTTTCCCTTCTAAAAGGATTCTACATTAATCTCCTTCTATGGAATCTTCCTCTATTTATATTGTCTCAAAGAAATCATGTTTTGGTGCTATAAAAAGAACACTTCTTTTCTTGCATTAGTGAAAGAACATATCTCTTCCTATTCATTATTTGCAACATCGAACATCACACTTTGATTTGGTTTTTAAAACACTTGCATTGGATTTCGTGTATGCTACATTTATCTCACAATAAAACTAAGGGCAACTTATATGCTGGAAGTCATGCTCAGCTGATGGTTGACGTAAAAGAATCATAAAAAGCACACACACACAATCTCTCTCTTGCCAAACTACACAAAAATTGAATACACACACCTTCTTAAATGACATCTTACCTGGGAACGCCTATCAATGATCACATGATCATAGGATTGACTGGTAATCCTTAGCTGGTTATCTCTATCCAGTACCCCATCAGAGGAAGGACCGCCCCTGCCATAACATAATCTGAAACCTCACCCTTTAGATTTCCTTTTTTGTAGGATGGATTCCCATCCAAATACTCTATTCTGAATTCACGTGTTAGTCATAAATAACATAAGCTACAACAAATATAAAACTCACTTTCAAGACTGCGTGTTTTCATAGATTTGTGCTTGACTTGCTTTTTGAGGGGAGAAATACATTTTGTTCATCTTTATTTTTCCTTTCACACTCTGCTATCATAGTTGGAGTATTTTGACTTTCTCTGAGTGTGTCAGGGCCTCATCTTATCATACCCAAGATTTTGGGTTGATTCTTGATACAATATAAATTCACAACACCTCATTTTTCTTCATTCTTCAAATTTCACAGCAATCAGCTATGGTCATGAGACCATCGTCAGTTTACATCTGACTGATATTGGTTTATCTAACCAACATCAGTTCCTTGTTATGTTGGTCAGTTTACCCAGAGAACACTCATCTCACCTTCTTTTCTGTCTAAAAGTTTCTGTGTGTCACCATACTCTATGTATTCTGATCATAGTCCTCCAATACAGTCTCCCTGTCTAACAGTCACCAATTTATGCTATTTTTTGTTGAAAATGTTATTCTTCACAGTAACAGTCATTTGTCATTTTGTGACCGACATCGGTCACACCTTAACCAGAATAGGTTTTTGTAACCGACATTGGTCACCCTATCTTGATATTTATCAAAATATTTTCCTCTCGAAATTAATTTTGTCCTATCTTTGCTGTCCCCTGTGTCATTTACATAGTAAAATTCACCTAATTTATGTTGACTCACATGGCATTGAATCGCAGCCAAACTAACACCCTCATCTTTCATGCTAGCTATCAGCCACTCCCACCTAGTCCATCACCGCCATCCATTTTGTCACCTATGGATCTGACTCAACTTATCCCCATCACTACTAGAGAGAAGGAGTTTACGAGGCTCCTCGACTAGAATCTTGATGCCCTCCAGTACTACCTTTCTCATTCTTCCACCCAAGATTCCTTGGGATAGTTAATATATGGCATGCCCATATCTATCCCTCCTACACTAGCCCCCACTTCTATGTCAGATAACACCAGTTTAGCACTACGATCATCCACTTTATCACCTATGGTGTCTTAGCTAAATCCCAAAACCACTATAACTACAACATCTACATCTTTGATTACACTCAATACATTGATTATCCCTCCGACAGTCGCTATGAGTATAAATTCATCTACACCCACTATTCCACATATACCCATTGCATCGCAACCACCTCCGGTATTGGCAACTTACACCCATTTCGAAAACCTCATCCTCTCTATCCTGCAATCCTTACCTTTGATTGCCACTAGAGTTATTAGAAATACCCCACCCGCTTACACATATTACTAATAACCCCTGACCTCATTTATCACTTACACTAGCTATGTGCCACCCACATCTATTCCTCCTACACAGTTCTCATACTCAGTGCCACCATACACCAACATACCACCTGCCTCGTACATTCAACATAAACCCCTTTTTTCTGTAGGGGGTACCCATTCATTGCAACCTACTAACAAACTCATTAAAATGATGATGGAGAAAATGTAGACCTTAGAAGAATTTGTTTCTGGCTCCCATAATTCTTTAACACATTATGAAATATGTAATGAACCTATCCATCTATATATTCCCATTCATCCTTACCTAGTGCATTGGGAAATGCATAAATTCAATCACTTTAATAGTAAAGAAGATCCGCAACAACACTCGCGGTTGTTCAAACATGGGTGTTACCTAATCGCCCAAGATGACACTTTACTCCTACGAAACTTCCCAATGTCCCTGACAGGACCAACATTAGATTGGTACAACAGACTACCTTGACATTCTATCTATTCCTTTAATCAAGTAGCCCAAGATTTCCTAGATCCTTTTTCAATCAATGTTACCAAGAAATTCACCATGACCAATATCTATTCAACCCGGTAGTACAAAGATGAATCTATTCTTCTATCATCACATTACCACCGCTTCGAACTTATGATCCTCTTAAACCAAAACCAAAAGGGTTTGATGAAACCAAGATTTGTGCCTATCATCGTGTGCCAAGACATGATGTTGAAAATTGTGAGGATCTGAAGATTGTTATTCTTTAACTTTGTCCTCCTGAACTAAATTTTGACGATGACGAATTTCTTTATGAGGACCATGCTCCACCATCACCTATCACCATACATAATTATACTTTACCCATTCAACAATCAATATCTCCACCCCCACCACCATTTTTCCCACCTCCTAAATTTGAGATCAACATGGTCTGTATAAGAGAGTTGTCTAAAGCACCACCAAAATGTCATTGCGCCCTACTCATTTCACAAGAATCTTATCCACCGCTAGGATTTTTCCCCTCATGCCATTATACCTTTTATGACACACCCTCTCCATCCACCTCCCCACAGATTAACATCATTCATGTTGCTACCCGTGCTCAGAAAGAAAACGAAAAAGGAAAAGTAACTAGCCCATCAACCAGCCATGTACCCAATATACCATCTGCACCCACTCCCTAAATCACCATCCACAAACCTACATACCCTATCTCTGACGTAGTCACCCATCGCGCAATGATAAAAAAATTACATCAGTCTCCTCGAAAGATGTCTTTGTATGATCTCATCTAGACTTCTGAATCCCATAGATAAGCCCTTATCAAGGTTTTACAATCCATTGAAGTTATACCCAATGACCCCATGCTAGTGGCCTTGATTATCACCCCTAATCATGTGGCCTTGCTAAAAAAATCATCTCCTCCTTCTACCCCTATGACCCCTCCTCGTGTCGCCGCCCTCAGCTTCTCTGAAGAGGAGATTGTACCTCTGTAGTTAGATGACCCTGATCCCACCCTATTCATTTATTTATATATCAATAACATATGCATACGATGTGCCATGATTGATGGTGGTGATAGCATTAACATCATATCCTCCCATGCATACAATCAAATGTTTATTCCTACTAACTGTAAGCATAATAACCCAGTTATGCTATGCTCCTTCAATGACGTCATCACCTCCACCCTTGGCACTATTATCCTTCATGCTCGCGTAGGAACTCACATTGTCTCAGAACTATTCTACGTCTTAGAGGGGGAGTTCCAATATAACCTATTGCTCGGTAGACCCTGCATTCATGTCATGGGTTGTGTCCCTTCAACTTTACACCGTTGTGTAAAATTTGAGCATGAAGGACATAATTACACCATCCCCGCTGACTTGTCGCCATTCAAAACCTGTAACATGCTGTACCAACCCAATGATGTACTTATACCAGTAAAGGCATCTGTCACTATCCCCACTTCACCTTCACCCACAAGCCCATCCACCAAGGCAACCACTGCATCTCCCACATTTAACCCCGCTATTCCTACTCCCGCCACATCCTCTACAACTGACTCATCTAATTCCCAATCATCTAGTGAGTCATCTATCCCTGCTACCCACATATCCACTATTGATCCCTTAGAAGGTGTTTTTCAATGCCTCACTCTAAGAGAGTACCACTTATAAAATACCAAAACACTCTTCACCCCACAAGAGTATGGGAACCTGTGTCAGCACCCTAGTTATGGCTACCATGTAGGTGAGGTTTTTACTTATGGTCCTCCCCACCTTCACAATAATATATCATATGGGGGACTTTATATTGGCACTTATTCACCTGAACATCCATCCCAAACATGAGTGTTTTCATCTAACTTACACTCCCTTACTAACCACCGCTTCACTCACACTTTCCTCCACTGTTGCACATGGAAAGGCTTTGGCTTTGGTTTTTATGAGCAGGGCCACCACAGTGTCATATCCTATACCACTTGTAAACACAATGACCGTAGTGGTATTGGATTTGATGCACAATCTCCCAAGAAGGCTTGCGTCGACCTCATTAAGGAAGACAAACCTTCTCTGCCTCGTTCAATCACATCACCATCTTCACCCACAAAGTCCATAGATCCTGAATCTATTCCTCCTAGCTTTTTTTTTTTCATAAACAAAGTTTCCCTGGGACCTTTGACCTATCAATGCGATGGCAAGGCTCCCTCTTCTCTCCCATTCCTATATCCTAACATGAACAATGATGATACACCTTCTATTAACGTCATTTAATGTTAGGACGATGAGTCCATCCTCAGCTACCTTTGTGCGGAAGATTCTTATATTCACCAGTCGTTACCTTCTGAGATGCAAACCATGTTGAATGAATCAACAATTGAAATCAACATTAATACTCAAGATGACCCACACATTCTAAAGATAGGCCAATCTTTATATGTTACTGAGCAAGAAGTTTTTGCCTCTTTCCTTTGAGACCATAACAATGATTTTTCCTTGTCCTATGCCAATATTCCTGGCATTGACCCCAAAATCGTGGTCCATAATATCATAACCATTCCTGATGCCAAACCCATCAAACAAAAGCTACAGAAAATACATCCTAGCATCACTCTTCTGGTCAAAGAAGAATGTTAACACCTTCTCTTAGTTTCCTTCATGCTTCCCATTGATTTTCCCCAATGGATTTCTATCATCATTCCTGTCACAAAGGCAACAGGGGGACTTTACATTTTCACGGACATCTGTGACCTCAACCTAGCTTATCCCAAATACGATTTTCCCCTACCAGGCATTGACCAACTCGTTCTCACTGCCAGTCATGAAATGTTATCACTCATGGATGGTTTCTCGGGTTACAATCAAATATTATTTGATTCAGAAGATCAACACAAGACTACCTTCATCACCCCTTAGGGGACCTTCTATTATCGAGACATGCCTTTTGGCCTTAAAAATGCCAGCGCTACATACCAACGAGACATGAATTACATCTTCCATGACATCATGCATCACATATTGGAAGATTATGTAGATGATCTTCTTTCCAAATAAAAACATCGAGCCGAACACCTGATTGTTCTAAAGGTCATCTTTGACTGCCTCATCAAGTATTGTGTTTGTTTTCAACCAAAGAAGTGCGTCTTTGTGGTAATTTCAAAAAAAATCCTTGGTTTCATGGTTTCTGTGCGTGGCATAGAAGTCAATCCTGATAAAGTAAAGGCTATTATAGAAATGCCTCTGCCTACTAATCTGCATCAAATTTGAAGCCTATAAGGTAAGTTGCAATCGATTTGTTGTTTTATCTTGCAACTTTCCAACCGCTGTTAATCATTTCATCATCTTATCAAGAAGGTCGTTTCATTCAAATGGGATGATGAATGCCATAAATCCTTTTAAGCCTTAAAAAAATACTTTCTTCAACCACCAGTGCTCATTCCTCCTAAGGATGACCAACCCTTTTACCTATATATTTCTGCCGCTGAACATTCTTTAGATGCCATGTTCACTCATCACGATGAGCAACACAAAGAGCAAGCAGTTTATTACATAAGCCGTACCCTTCTAGACTATGAGAATAGATACCCCCATGCCAAAAAACTCTACTTAGCCTTAGTTTTCATCGCCACCAAACTCTGCCACTACCTACTCAACCACAAAACCTTTGTTGTTACCAATACTAACCCCCTACACTAGTTCTCATCTACTATTAGTTCTTGTTAAGATGTACAAAATTTTCACTCCCCATTTCCCCATTAAATCCTTACTAGAATCATTTACCCATTCTATCCCATAGTTCCCATAGTAATTCTGTAGAGCTCCGCTACCTCTCTTCTGTTTTTGTTCTTTTCCAAGGGCGCATGTATAAATAGGTGTCTGAGTTCTAACAAACTCATCTGCAACCTCAGATCTAGCCCCAAGTGTCAAGGTGTGGGTTGCCCCAGGCGCATGCTTCTCTATGTTATGATTAAATTTTTGGATCTTCCTATCACAAGGTATATTCCTTCAAGGACACCCTTTCGCCAGGCTGGAACCTTATCCAAATGGAACACGTTCTTCATGTGTTCTGGCCAAAAGGCCGAAAATGGCTAAGTCCCAAATTGTTCTTCATGCGGCGTGCACATCCTTGGTTCTCTAAGAAGCCTTTTTAATTCTACCTTGCACTCCCTCACTTGTGTGCTTCCTTCGGTAATGCACGCCTACACGCCTTTAAGATTTGGAAGCTATATCAGGGGCCCAACAATAGGTAGGCACTATACAGGTGACACTACTGTGTGAAAGATTGTACTCATTGGATTATGGTGGGAGACCCTGTATAAATATTGTAAAACATATTTTTAGGTGTGTGATCACTGTCAATTCCTTGGTAAACTTGGGAAAAGAGATGAAATGCCTTTAAGACCTATTCCTAGTGTAGATCCATTTTAGAAATGGGCTATAGATTTTTTGGGGTCCTATTTCACCAGCCACACGTAGAACTGGATCATGATATATCATCACTTGCATAGATTATCTTACAAGGTGGGCAAAAGCAACACCTACAAAGGATTATACAGTAGCTACATTAGCCAGGTTTTTATGGGAAAATGTTCTTACTAGTTATGGATGTCTGATGAGCTTGAAAAGTTATAGGGGCACACATTTTTTGAATGAGATGATCAGGCTATTATTAGATGAATTTATAGTTTCGTACCACAAGACTACAACCTATCATCCTTAAGAAAATGATACTGTTGAGGCCTTCAACAAGATATTGAGCCAGACCTTGACAAAAATTTGTGATATTGGAAGGAAATATTGGGATGATAAAGTTTATGTTGTGCTTTGGGTGTATAAAACAACCTACAAGAGGTTGAATAAGACCACACCCTTCTAGTTGGTGTTTGGCACAGAATAAGTTCTTCAAGTGGAATTCATGTTACCATCATTGTGTATTGCATGCATTGGAGGACTAATTAATGAACAAGCATTAGAAGAAATAATTGACAGGTTAATATAGTTGGATGAGAGATTTTTCATAGCACATTAGAATCAAAAGTAGGTAAATTCTAGATAGAAGGCATGGCATGACCAACACATAACAGACAAGAAGCTTGAGGTTTGACAAAAGGTACTACTTTATATTTTTCACCATTTTTTAATGTTTTGAATGTGACGAAATAGATATTGTTATGGGATGATGAGGAATATCTATTGTGATGGTTAGTTTGAAGGTTACACATGCATTATAACTTCTCAATCCAATGCTGGTTGTGAGAGCTTCCTTTTGGCTAGGAGGAACTACCTAAAATACACAACAAGACCACAAAAAGAGGATTAAACAATATATGTCAGTGGGTTGCCTAACATGTGCTAGATCCAGGAAGTGTGATACTACCTCGGCGACAGTCAACCTACTGTTTGATACAATTTAATGCAATAAATAACATACGTAAATATAATCATATTGTGTTTGATATGATTTAGGCATCTCATCCAAATACAATAAGCAAATCTAACATAACAGGCTAGGTTATGATCAGATCTGGAGGTGGGGTAGTTGGTCAGGGTTCTGGTACTGGTTAGGGTTGGGCTATGTGTCACTTAGGTTTCTTGGGTGAATATTTTTAGGTTATGTTATTGAGAGGATGGCCAAAACACAGAGACTGGTATCGATCAAATGTAACCGATGATGGTTTAGAGAGAATTGACAATAGTCATGGGTAACTGGTGTTGGTACGGTCGGGATGACAGGAACTCAATAAGATCTTATTATAAAAAAAAATTGAGGTTAGAAAGAGATAAAAATGGGAATGGTGAGGTCTATGGGGATCTTAGGAACACTCAAATATGTATAAAGGTCATGTATAGATGATCAAATGGTATGATGGTGAAGGGTTGAGTTTGCAAGAAAGTGAATGGTGGGAGAATGGAGATGCTAATAGAAAATGATAATAGAGATGAAAAAATAGCTTCAAAATAGAACAAAGGATGGAATGAAACAAGTGATAAAAGTACTTACAGATGTTTTAGGTCAAATGGTTGGGTGGTGGTGATGATTGATCGGTAAGATGGAGCTTCGTACTATAGTGGTGCTTCCCTGAATGCTACCATGAGAGTGATACCTATAGATCTATCTTGATGTTGGCTATGGCTACTTGGATTTGTGAAAGAGATCTTGTTCTTGCTTGCATGTAGATCTCCCTTTGCTCCAAAAAATTCCAGAATGTGGCCAACCTCTCAAAAAAGGTTACCAAAATGATTATATGGTAACCGACGATGGTCCTTGGTTAAAACACGTCAATTTAGGGATGACCAGCATCCGTTAAGGTGGGATTCCCTAGGTTCACTAAAAATGACATATCTTGCAATCATTTGGGCCAGATCTATCCATTTATCATGGATCAAAATGGATGTTTTCTTTTTAATGAGTGGGAATGTGGTTAGAGGAATAATAGGCATTGATTTTTAGGGTTGAACTAAGTCTTAGATAGTTATGATGAGTAGATAGATACTAAAAATAGGTTTATAATGAGGTGTCCAGGTGAGGTGGTGGGGTGACTTGTCTAGGTGAGGTGGAAATTGGGTTTAGTTAAGATAATTAAATAATGAATAAAGTGAGGATGAGTAATAATTTAATTAAAGTGATTAAATTAATATTAATGTCTCATGAAAGGGTCACGGTCAGGTAATGGTTGCAAGCAAAAGGATTATTAGCAAGGCCAAATAGTTATAAGGGTTCACCGATGACAGTTATAGGGTGACCAACATTGGTTTTCTAGGGCACAATCAGGACCGGTGTCAGTCAGGTCAGGTTGGGTTTATAAAAATCAAATTTCATATTTTACAAAATCATTGTTGTATTGTGACGTTAGAGAAAACAACAAAGCCGTTTGAATTTTGGTGATTTTTCTGAGAGAGAAGGGTAGGGAATTGTACCCTAATGAGGTGGAGAGTATGAGTTGGTGAGAGGAGCTAGGGAGATGGGTCCACAAGCTTAAGGGGATTGATTTGATTGGGTGGAGGTGATGATGGAATTTAGTGATGGCAGAGGCAGGAGAGGGGTTAGGTGGACCACCAGTGTAGTGATCTGATGTGCCCCCATGGATACGACATCACAATGAGGTAATATTTGATCCCATTCTATGTTGGCTAGGTGGATTGATTTGTAGAAATTAGGTTAGGGTAAAATGGGTTTTTGGGGGGAAAATTAAATTGAAATTAGGAAGAAAATCAGTGAAATAGGAAGGGTAGGAAGGTTGATGTAGGTTAAGGGGTGGTAAGGATGGGTGGAGGGGAGATTCGGGTAGGAATGGGTGGGTAGGTAAGGAGGAATGGTGAATTTTGAGAGATAATGGGTAGGGTTTCATGGATTTTATCACCGTGACAATGACCGACGTCAATCAGGGGTTGACCGACGTCAGTGGGAGTTAGCCACGAATGAGATGACCGATGCCATTTTTGAGAGACTGGTGCTATTTAATAGGAACCGATGCTAGTTGGCATGAAGGAAAAATAGGCCAAGAGATGGGATAGGGTGGGTGGGGGAGATATGCCATGAGATAGGAAGATGGTGTTTGACGAAGAATAGCGTGGGTAAGAGGTATAAATAGGAAAGAGTCGAGCAGTGTGAAATTGAGATGGGAGGAAAGGTAGTAATTAGGGTTGGGGTGATAAGTTGTGGTTTAAGGGTGAAGCGGGGTATGGTTGAGGTCTAATGATGTTATGGTTTGTTGGATGCAGGTGAGGGATCAATTACGGATGTGTGATAGGGTACCGCCCCTATTATTAGCGGTACGAGGGAGTGCGATAGATGAGAAATGCCATCATGTGGCAGAGGTTATCTTGATTGGGGTTAGACATTACTGGCATGTAGTCCAAGAGCCGAGTTTGATGGTCACTCTCATCGACATATGGGACTTAGTGACCAACACATTTTAGTTTCTGACATGTGAGATGACCGTCACTTTGGAGGATGTTTATAGGATCATGTGGCTACCAATAGTAGGGACACAAGTGTATTCCATTTCCTCGGAGGTATTTGAGGAGTTGATGTTGAAATTTTTTGGTGAGGGGCTAGCATAGTTGAGGTTCCATAGCACCACCATGAGTTATGGAGATATGTATTGGGCCCATCTAGAGGAGATGAGGTTAGTGGTGCTAATGATGGAGGTAGTCTATTGCTTTGTGTTTCCAGATGCAGAGGGTTTGAGATTCCCATGGGTATTGATGGGGGTTCTTCATGACATGATGGAGGACAAGACCTGGTTTACATGGGCACCAACATTCTTGGTGTAACTATATAGAGATTTATGGGCCTATGGATGGTTATGATTGTTCAGCCTATTTTGTACATTCCTACTACACTATTGGGAATATGAGCACATCATGTGTGTTTGTTTAGTGGGCATGCCTTGACCTAATGCATTTAAGATGAGAATGGTTTGGGTGGGCTATAGGTGATGGGTACATGTTGTTGGAGAGCATCATGTTGTTAGGGATACACATAATGTAGCATATTACAGGCGTGTACTATAGAGGTTGTCTGGTGTGAACATCATTTAGAGGCCATATTTGGGATTCCCATCATATAGGAAGATGGATGATGAGATACAGGAGTTACAGTTTCTCCAATGAATAGAGGGACGTCATGCCAGAGAGCATGAGATGATACCTATTGACAAGGTCAGACAGCAGTTTAGATTTCCATAGGATGTACCTCCACCATTTCCACAGTACATAAGGGATGACGTGAAGAGCCCTATGTCTCTACCATAGCTGATGGTTCCTACAAGGTAGGAGGAGTAGGTGGTAGACTAGTGGATTGATGATGTCAAGGTTATAGATAGGTATAGACATTTGTGGGCACCACAGCTACAAGCATTACCATCAAGGCAAAAGTAGCTTGACTTAGCCACTATTACAATTCAGAGGGACACCCTACAGGGGTAGGTGACTACCCTGGTGACATAGTTGGGTATAGTTTAGGGGTAGTTGACAGGGGAAAAGGCATGGGTGGCCACACTACATGAATAGGTAGTAGCCCTATAGGCCAAGGTAGCATAGGGATAGGTGCTTGCACAGGGTGGGGATGGAGATGGGGTATAGGTGGCCGCCCTACAGGTGTAGGTAGTGAGTTTTTAGGGCTAGTTGACCACTACACATGCATAGATTATGGCCCATCACTAGTTCTCAATACTGACCCCCTACACTAGTTCTCATCTACTATTAGTTCTTGTTAAGATGTACAAAATTTTCACTCCCCATTTCCCCATTAAATCCTTACTAGATCGATAGAAGTCCTTCCATTATGTAATTACAAACCCGAGATTCAATGATGTTGAACCTCCCATATTTACATAATTTCATATCATCTCGGTCAAACAAGATAATTCTCCCAAGTGCTTGGTCGAGCATTGTCTTAATGGATTAAACCTAGCATCATGTTGACTTTGACTCTCCCTGACTTGGCCTTCAGATCTTTTTGCATCGATCTCCACCAAGATCCTTGTACAGTTCCTTTCATTTGTCAATTTTCAACGAGCTATATTTTACATTAACAAGACCATCGTCGAGCTCTTACAACTGAGAGTCTCTACCGAGATGATTTTCGAGATGACTATCAATTTGACACCAGATTCTCTATCAACTTGACCCCAAACTCTTCACTGAGTTGAGATAAACTTGGTGCCTTTCGATGCTAGGTGATCTCTCATATGCAATTTAAGAATTATTTTTAATTTTTGTATCTTGATAATAACCGAAGATGGGTTCCTGGGACTACTATTTTTATTTTGAATGTGATAGGACCCTGTTGTCCAATCTTTCCATGTGTGCAAAATTAGATAACATTTTTTGGCGACCTCTTGGGGATGATTGCCTGCTAAGCATGATTCTAGTAGCCTTAAGTCATCCATTGGGCATGGAGTCTATGTTGGAATCCTGAAAGTAGTATGATTTTTGTTGACACATCCTGAAATCTCCTTGAGCATTGCCGATATCCTGAACCTCCCTAGAATGCTAAGCATGAATTATACTGAATCTATTGAATGCTTGAATCCATGGAACACTGCAAAATTTTGAATGAAACAGATTTTGAAACTCTTATGGAAACCTTGAATCTTCTTCTCCTTGACACCTTCCAATGATGAAACAATGTGTAGAACAACACAACACAACAACAAGGAAAGCAAAACAACAACACGCAAAAATGTGCATAAGCACTTGGAGGAAAAGACCTAATTTAATTGTACAGGGGGTGGAACGCTTCTAAAAAAAAAGCTTTGAGATGTATCCCATTCACATGAATGGGTAGTCTTCTCCCTTGAGCCTAGATAGATGAAAGGAATTTCCTCTTTGCAACTGTGATGTGGATATATGGCCCACTCCAGAGAGCATCAAACTTGCATTGCTGCCTGGTTTGGCCCTGTCTTCATCCCATTTTAGAACTAAATCTCCCTCTTGAAAATACCTGTTAGACGCCTTCTTATCAAAATATTTCTTAACTTGAGCCTGATGCTGCTCTGAAGTTTTCATATCCTTGTCTCATACTTCCTCTAACTCCATGAGTTTAGCAAACCTTATTGTCAGAGGATCACTCTCTATAACTTCAAGTTGATGAGCTAACTCCAAAGAAGGTAACTCCAATGAGAGCGGGAGCTTTGCCTCTCTTCCATATACCAAAACGAAAGGAGAATTTTTGATGGCCCTTTTAGGTGTGATCTGATCTGCCCATAAGAAGGTCTTAAGCTGTGTATGACAAGTCCTCTTGTTAGTCTCCATTGTGCGCTTAATAATCCTTATGAGGTTTTTGTTGCTAGACTCAGCCGATCCGTTTCCTTGAGGATAGTAATTGGACAAAGTTTTGAGGTATACCCCATTTGTAACAGCCCATTCACTCAATTTCATACCAAGAAAAGCCAGCGCGTTGTTTGAAATGACTGTAAATAGAACACCGAACCTCGTCATTATACCCTCCAAAAAATCTAGAACTGCCTTTTCATTTCTCTCTTTTAATGCTACCACCTCTGTCCATCGAGTAAAATAGTCTGTTGCAGTAAGGACCCACTTATGTCCGTCACTGGATGGAGGATTAATCATTCCGATGAAGTCCAACCCCCATTGAACAAAGGGTTGATCCACTTCAATTGGATGCAATGGAAGAGTTGCCAGCTTTTGCTTACCTATGAAAAAGGCACATTCCTTACATTTCCTTACCCAGAGATGGGCATCCTTGAATAAATCCAGCCAATAGTAGCCAGCTCGCATGATCTTGGTAGCTGTTGTTTGTGCGGAATAATGTCCTCCAGATAGGCCAATATGAAATTCTTCTAGTATCTTACTTACTTGTTCTGGTCCTACGCACCGAAGGAGAACGCCGTTCAAATCTTTTCGAAAGAGAATGCTATCTACCAAAACATATGGGATAGATTGAAGATGGAAAGTTCATCTTTGGTTTTTATCCATGTTTTCTGGGTATGCTCCTGAGAAGATGAAATTCTTCATTTTGGATAACCAGTCAGCTTGATCAACATCCTCATCAGTATTTAGGAGTGTCACGTCCTCATACTTTTTGATCCATGTCTGTTGTAAGTTGCTGACATAAACCCTTACCTCTGAACAAGTTTAGTGACTTTGATGTGCACGTCATACTCCATTACCTTCGTGATCCATCCAGCATGCTTTTCATTCATTTCTTTGTTCAACAAAAACTCCTTGACACCTAGATGAGACACCATTAGATGAATCTTGTTGTTGGACAACATGTGCTTGAATTTCTTCAAAGATCAAATAACTGCAAAGACTTGTTTTTCAATGAATGAGTATTTGAACTCATAGTCATTGAGGGATTGACTGAAGAAAGCAATTGGTTGCTCCATCAGGTTGTTGTTTTGTTGGGTGAGGATCCCTGAAATGCTCTCTTGACCTGCAAAAGCATAAAGGATAAAATCTTTGTCAAACCTAGGGTTCACCAGTGTGGGAGCTTGAGAAATGGCTGTTTTGATGGCTTCAAAGCTTTCTCATCCTTCCTTTGTCCATGAGAATGGCATGTTTTTCTTTAGCATGGTTGTCAGTGGTTTAGCCAATGTCGCGAATTGAGGGATGAATCTCCGCACGAAATTTATGGTTCCCAGAAAACTCTGGAGGCCCTTCTTGTGACTTGGGAGAGATAAGGACATAATTGAATGAATCCTGGCTGGATCGATTGATAATCCTTCCACTGAAACAACATGCCCCAACAATTTTCCCTCGTGTACTGTGAAAATACATTTCTTGGGGTTAAGTGAAACCCCAAATTCCCTACACCTTTGGAAAAATTTCCTTAGATGCGTGATGTGATCTTCTACATGCTTAGAGTATACAGTTATATCATCAAGGTAAACCAAAATAATATCATTGATTAGTCCCTTAAATGCCATGTCCATGGCTCTTTGGAAAGTAGCCCCGACATTGGACAATCCGAATGACATTTTATTGTAGGCATACGTGCCCCACTTAGTAGTGAAAGCCGTTTTGAATTGGTCAGATTCTTGGACTAGGATTTGATTGTAACCTAAATATCCATCGAGCAAAGAAAATATTTGAGCTCCTGTCACCGTTTGAAGGATCTGCTCCATCAATGGAAGAGGATAATGGTCTTTTAATGATGCATGATTCAAATCCCTGAAATCTACGCATAACCGGATCTCTCCGTTCTTCTTCCTCACGGGCACCAAATTGGCTACCCATGAGGAATGCTTGATGGGAAAAATTATACAGGCCTCGATGAGCTTGGTTAGCTCCTTTCTCATTAGTGGCTCAATTTTGGGATTAATTGGTCTCTATTTTTGAGGAACTGGCTTAGCATTCGGATCTAGTTCGATGGTATGTTGAGCTAGACCTGGATCAAAACCATGCAGATCTTTATAGCTCCATGCAAATATGTCATGATACTCTTGAAATTTTTTGATGAAAGCTTCTTTCTCCTTGAAAGTAAACACTTTTTTGATCTTGAGAAACTTTGCATTTAATACTTCAACTTCCTTAGAATATTCTTCTCTGACCACCATGTTAGGGCTTTGTCTTGTGGCTTGGTCATCTGAATTGAAAATGGATTCCATAGTGACTAAACCTTTTGGTAACTTGTTTCTTTTCAATTGGATAATTTTCTCACCATATGACTCCTGCAACTTATCTTGATTCTTTGCAGCAAACTCCGCCTCTTCTTGTAGGAAGAGGAAAATTTGTTTGTCACTATCAAACACTTGCCAACTACTCACATTATCAGGGACTGTTGGTCGAACCACCATTTTAAAAAATTGATTCCCTTCTTTCATGATATCAACTGGTATGTTGTATTGTGAACTAATTGTAGCAAGCCTATCTGCATCTTGATTTTGATCTCTAGGGATTGCATGGATTCCAAAAGCTTTGAAATCTTCAATCATGTCCCAGACTTGGTTCTTGTATGATCTTAAAAGATCATTTTTTGATGCACTACATGCCGAAACTTGATGAACAACTAACTCACTATCTCCAAAAACAGTCAGGGCCTTGATTCCCTTCCTTTGGGCTAGCTAAATTCCTTGCACAAGAGCCTCGTATTTAGCAACATTGTTAGTGCAACTGAACTGCAACCGGAAAGAGGAGAAGTATTTATCTCCCTGTGGAGAAATTAACATAACACCAGCACCGGATCCATTCTTACCTCTTGAGCCATCGAAGAACAATTGCCACAGTCCTTTAGAATCACTTGGTGTTTTGACAAGTTGTGGTATGATTGTATCTTCTTCATGGATACAGTAAGTACCTAATCCTGTTTCTTCCAAGACCAGCAAACCAACTTCTTCTTCTACCAATACATCAGCGTAGGGATCGTACTGATGATCTCTACTTACTTCATCCAGCAAAGTATTAGGAACTTCTTCAACAAGGGTGGTTGGTTCATGATCGGCATCTTCCTCTTTGGGATCGCAGATGGTGTAATTTCCATTTATGGGGACTAGCAGTGTAGGGTTTCTACATGATTATGGCAGATTAGTTCTGCCCTTTATAGTTACTTTGGTTCCGTATCGAGTTCTGAGAATCATATGCGACCAATCGGCTGATAGGTAACCACCCATCTTGGTAGTAAAATCCCATGATAGGCAGATGGCAAAGAGGGGAGGGAGATCAATGACCGATATGTCTTGGGTGAATGACAAACTTGGGCATGCATGAATGCTAAGTTGAAGTCCTTTGATAACCTCAACAGTCTTAATAGCTGTGTCATCCAGCTGAACAACCCCTCTTGCAGCTGGCACATATTGTATGCCTAGTACATCTGCGATTTGTTTAGGCATGACAGAGCTACTAGCACCAAAATCGATCATGTAATTATGTACCAAATGGTCGCCAATGATCAGGGAAATGTAGAATGGCCGTGGTTTGTTGGCCGTAGGAATGATTTTCCCCTTCCGGTTGACACAAACTTGGTAGTAGTTTTCGCTCCATGGCTTGGTGATTCCGTTGGTTGTACTAAAACTATTCAGAGCTTCTCGCAATAAGTTTCTTTGAGAAGGGATCGAGAGTGCGTCCCACATGTTAATGACTCAGATTGGTTTTCTTCATTTGTTCTACTATGTTGAAGGGAATTGCTCTAACTTTGATGAAACTTTTTTGGGCATTGGGGTCCTTCTTTGGAAAATGTTTGTTGGGGTACCGTGATGCCTGGAGAACCATCTTTCCCTGCGGCATGGCTATCCGGTGTTTCTGGTGATTTCTTTCCCACATTTTTATCAACTGCCATTTGTAACCCAGGTTGAGAAGTGGATGCCAGATCAACTTTGAGAGGTTGAGACTCCATTGCTCTCTTTTTGGAACGAGTGTTTACCTGCCACTGATGAGGAATCTATATTCAACCCACAAAAATCTTCTACTTGCCAGTTTAGCAAAGCAGATTCTTCAGGTGCCTGTGGTTGATCTGCTGCTTCTTGTGTAGATGAATTTTTTGTTAACTCTGAAGGGGCAAATATACTTTTGAACCATAAGGGCCTGGCTAAGAACCCCCATTGGGACAAAGATTTTGATTGTGAGGTTGAGAGAAAGGATAACACCATTCATAGTCTTGAACTAAATTAATTTGAATAGGTACTATAGCTCTAGATGAGCTAGCTGCAAGAGGGTTCTAAAAGTTCAAGGGGCCTGACATTTGCAACTTGACTTGTAGTTTGATTTTGAGGCTGATTGTTTCCTTGAAAAGGAGGATGGTTAGCCTGATACTGCTGATTGTGTGGCTGATACGGACGATTGTATTGAAACTGTTGCCTTTTGAGTGCAATGAGCTCATTTCCAAAATTTTGCAGTAGCGACTTGACTTCAAATAGGTCATTTTGAAGAGGCAGTGGAAGATTGATATGGTTGCTTAGAGTCTACTGGAATAGGAGCAATGATAGGCTGATGATTCGTAAGATCTGGAGAAAAGGGCATTGGTGGTCGTGGAGCTATCTTTCCAGCCTGAATCAAAGAATTTTCTACACTTATGGCAACTTCGTAAGCATCAGGAAGTGTATTCCCTCCCATGGACTAGATCATAACTGCTACATCACTATTCAAGGCTCGCAAATAGTACAACAATGCATTATGTGCAGAAGGCTTTACGAGTGCCGGAATCCTATTCCAAGTCCTATGGAATCGGAAGTTGAAATCACTCATGTATTCTTGGGAAGCTCTCTTTATGGTAGTGAGTTGTTCCAAAAGTGATAGGTGATCACTTTTGTCTTTGAATTGTTTACATAGCTTTTCTCCCAACTCATCCCAAGTGGTTATAGTGCCAACACCTAACCCGCGAAACCATTGAAGTGCTTTTCCCTTGAAAGAGGTAGCAAGAAGTCTAACTGCAACATTGTCTTCAGTGATATTATGTACTACGCAGATGCTGGCTACATCAAAGATATGCTCCACTGGAGTAACGTGAGTTTCCCCCGTGTAGAAGGGTAAACTTTTGAGTGCCGCAACAAGTATCGGGTCACGTTGAGCCAACATAAGAGGACTGCTTGTATTGAAAGGGGGGAAAACTTGGTTCCTCGCCATAGCAACAAAAGGTTGATTGTTCTTGGGTGGAGTAAACCTTCCGTAAGGAGCATTTGAATGAACCCTACAAGGTAAATCTACAACTGGGGATGTGGAAATGCCTCTTCTTCTTCTCTTTGGAGGAGACAAGGAAATTTTGGTATGCTGATAATTTCCTTTCTTCGAAGAAGCTCTGGTCTGAATTCTTTGCATAAGTTACTATACTGAGATTTGGAATCCAGAGATATAGAGTCGCCAGGTACTTTGACTTGTGTAAGTGAGAAGAGAAGTACCAACTTTGTCCCACCCGGCGTGCCAAAAACTATTGTCGCCAAATCACTGCACCCTCCGAATGGCCAGGATGTGAATAGGATGTTCGGTGTGATTGGGACACATGGGATCACCTCTCAAGCTGTGGGACTTGGGCTCGAGGTGAACCTTTGGAGAAGGCCGGCTTCCTCTTCCTAAACTAAGTGCTGTACTACTCCTAGTGTAACAAAAATGATTATCTAGTCCTATGCTAACATTTTCATGGGGTTTTAGGGAACAAGATTTACAGAAATGAAACTATACTAGGGATGGTGATGCACCAAATAAAGGGTATTTCCAGACTCAAGAAGGGTTAATTAACTTCACCTACTGCAACTTAGAGAGGGTACATGATACCACAAACTAAGAGACACGCGTTCCCTTTGTTAAACTTTATCAGACCGAGAAATATAATAGTTTCCCAATGAAGAAGGATGAACTCAAGAAGGGTGAACAAACACCACAACTCAACTGCATGCAATACTCCAGCACTTGATAAGCACAGAACTCCAAGAACCTGCAATAGAAACCTAAACTTGCACAGTGTACCTGCAAGTATGAGAAAGGCACAAAGAAGCACAAAAGGATGAAAGGACCAAGATTAGTCACAAAACACACACTTCTATTGCTTCAATAACATGCACAATGCATCATACATTCAGAAGAGGCAATAGTTTCCGTTTTAGTCTTGAAGAGGAGGCTTGAAAGTTCTCTTAACACACAAGAACAACTTGCAGAAGAGAGAGGACTCTTGAAAAGTATACACTCGCCTGAGATATCTAACTGTCCAACTTGTCTGAACTGTTGGAACCTTTTGAAATGAGCTTCCAACTTACATTTATAGAAGAATATGTGAGAAAGAAGAGGAAATGTCATAATTACATTCCTAAATTAAAGGCCCATGATGTATTTATTACAGTTAGTTGAACCCCCTGAGAAGGTTCCATCATGGGTCATTAATTGCCTGATGACCTAGTCTTCTTAATTAATTAAAAGAATATTTAAATAATAATAATAAATATTATTATTAAAATATTTAAATAAAAATATTAAATTAATTAACATAATGTCAGGACCCCCCCGTTGACCCGTTTGAATTGAAGAGGAGGGGGGTCCATGTGGATAGAGTCTGCACAAATCTCAATTCGGTGAGTTTTGAATCCTCTAACTCGGTGTTGCAATCAATTTTGAACCCCACACTAACTCTTTCCTCGTTTTGGCAATCGGATTCTTTTGCATTGAGTCCTTCGGCATTTTGGCAGTGCACTCTGTAATCTCGGCTCCAATCAACAATTATGCCACTATTGAGATCTTAGTATGGCATAGGTAGCTGTGAGCTACACAATACACTCATTTTTCTAGAAACTAAAAAGATCCTTTATGTTATAATTTGCAACACATAAAATAAGCCCTTCAAAAAATATATTGAACAACTGGGGCAACCAAGAGGACCTTGGAAAAATGTACAGGTAACAACCATATGAATTTTTCCTTAGTCGCGGATCAAAGCTAATAGAAATAAAGCTAGATAAAATTAGCTTGAAACTATAGTATAATCATCCATTTGTAGAAAACAAGTTTCTTTGAACTTGGTAAAGGAATACTTTTTATTGTCTGATTAGACGTACATAATGGAAGGGTATAAATATTGCCTATTATCCTCAGACTTTCTCAAAGAGACCATTTAGGAGTAACAAGGATGTAGCATGCAAAACAACCAACTAGGTATTTTCAGAGCTGACCTTCACATTCAATTCATTTCTAGGAGAAAACATGCTGAGCAATATGAATCGTTTCATTCTGCACCATAATAAACCTTCATCTCTTGATTCAAGCAAATTTTATGAAGCCTTGAATAACGTGACTTCAATCCATTATACATGGTAGTGAATATTTGTTTCCTATAGCTGCTATTTGATCTGAGTTTAGAATAAGGATAAGCCTACGAATTTGAGGATGCATTCGATACTGAACAGATAACAACACAGTTGGACAACCTGCTTGCTGGAAGCGTTCAAAAGAAAGGCTTCTACTGTATTGCAACATGCCTGCTTCCTGTGCATGGGATTTTCCCTCGTGACCACTGAATGCTCAAAGCCCAAACGGGAGTTGGGAGAAGTATGCTAGCAAAGGCGAACTGATCAGGTCAGACATCTGTTTGTTGCTTCGTGAGGAAACCTGTGTCTTCTGTAAGCTGCAATTACAATATTCCATGAGAAGGCGTTTCTTTCTTGTGAGCCTGAAATTGGATACTTTTTCAACGTCGACCCATCTTCAACCATCTCGCCATCATCCTCCCTTATCAATTGGAGGATTACTCACCACCCAATTTGCAACTGCCACTTTAACTCTCCTTGTGACTCGCACAACGTGCTCCGATCCTGTTTATACGGCCCGTGTGGAAGTATCATGTTGGATAGCCATTGTAATATTTCCACGCTTGGCAGTTTGATCCAATTTCTCCCATTCATGGAAGTTTGATCATGGTTTACCAAACCAATATTTCCACTTGGCGGTGCTTTCCCTGAGTTCCCCTATTCATACCTCAGCGCGGGATTAACAGCTTGGCCTACCATCATCAAATTTCTGACCTCGGCATACTAGCTCCAAATCCCCGCGTAACGGCTTGGACACATTAATCCACGGGCCCCGGCCTCAGCTTCACCACGTAAACTTGGAAAGTTCATTCCTTATCTCCATAATTCCCACCAGCGCGTGGGATCCCCATGATTTTTTCTCCTGCCGAGTTTTCCTTCATCAGATTTGAGGATAACATCAAACTCTCGGTGTAAAAATTTCAGCTGTAGCTTGTAAGGTGTGATAATTCCAATAGAAGCCTTTATGCCTGCCAACTTAGTGACTCGTTGAAGATGCTCATATAATATCAAAGAAAACTATGCCTCATGAATATTCTGATATGAAACAGTTCCACCTCTATGAGATTCTCCTCTATGAGTTACATCGTAAAACCAGTAAGGTCTCGATAGAGAATATTTGTAATAAATTTCCTCAGGTCTCCCAGTAACACTCTCATTGTCACTTAATCAATTTTCATAAAAAATATCTTGAAGGAAAATCCCAAATTTGAGGATGCATTCAATGCTGAACAGATAAAAACATAGTTGGACAACCTGCTTGTTGGAAGTGCTCAAAAGAACTCTTACTATACTGCAACATGCCTGCTTCCTGTGCACCGAATACTCGGCCGAGGAAGGTCTGAACACCATTATAATTCACAGCTCTTTTTAAGATGTCGGTTTGACTCAATTTTACATTGGTATTCTATGGTGCTTATACTATCTTCCTGGGTCGATAGAAGTCCTTCCATTATGTAATTACAAACCCGAGATTCAATGATGTTGAACCTCCCATATTTGCATAATTTCATATCATCTCAGTCAAACAAGATAATTCTCCCAAGTGCTTGGTCGAGCATTGTCTTAATGGATTAAACTTGGCATCATGTTGACTTTGACTCTCCCTGACTTGGCCTTCAGATCTTTTTGCATCGATCTTCACCGAGATCCTTGTACAGTTCCTTTCATTCGTCAATTTTCAATGAGCTATATTTTGCATTAACAAGACCATCATCGAGCTCTTACAACTGAGAGTCTCTACCGAGATGATTTTCGAGATGACTATCAATTTGACACCGGATTCTCTATCAACTTGACCCCGAACTCTTCACTGAGTTGAGATAAACTGGGTGCCTTTCGATGCTAGGTGATCTCTCATATGTAATTTAAGAATTATTTTTAATTTTTGTATCTTGATAATAACCGGAGATGGGTTCCTGGGACTACTATTTTCATTTTGAACGTGATAGGACCCTGTTGTCCAATCTTGTCATGTGTGCAAAATTGGATAACAGTTCCTTCCCATGATTTTTCACTTAAGTATCTATCATAAATGATGTATTCTCATAAGAATCACATAGAGGAGGGGCTCATCTCCCGTGCGTGCATTGGGTGAGCACCCAGCACCCATTGGGTGATAGGTCAGTGTGCATGGGATTAGACTACTGTTATAAGGGTAATAAAAAATGACTACAAGGAGGTATGTGGAAATGAAGTAGTGTTATCATGCCATAAGATTACGATTGTAGCACATGAGGTAGGGTCACAAAATTTTACTTAAGCGTAGAAATTACTTTGTTAAAAAGTAACTTTAAGATGCGTGAGTCTAAAGGACATTGAGGTCATGGAAAATTATAAATAGGGGGTGATGGTAGCCATTCTAACTACTTTTCCTTTGAAACTTTTTGTGCTCTCGAGCAATTGAAGTGTGACGAGGGTGTGATAAAGAGGCAAATTACTTTTACGAACTAGTGGCATTTTTGAAACTATGATGAGACCTTATGGAGTAGCAAGTGGAGTAAATAGTGAGGCAGTATGGGGTTGTGTTAGAGTGAAGCTATCGAAATTGAAGAGATCAAGAAGATAAGGAGAATTCTAACACCTAGGGTATAGAGTGCAGCAAAGAAAATGGCACCAAGGAAGGCATGAACCAAGAGACTGGTGGTAGAGGAGGAACCTGTAGAGAAATAATCAGAAATGTAGTACCCCCTGGGTGTAATCAAAGTAGAGAAATGGAGTTCAAATCTATATAGGTACAAAATTAGTGAGTTTAACCACAAAATAAAATTAGCGAATTTGGTTAAAGACGTCCCAGGGTTAGATGAGCTCGGAAATGCTAGGGTTGACAACTCGGTGCAATTAGAGTTGCATAAAACTAGCATTTTATAGCTATGGGAGCTACCCTTCTTCGCTAAACCCACCGCTCTCTTCTGGTGGTTAATGTCACAGGTGCATAAGGATTTTTCTACTTTGTGAGGAGTAGAATGAGAATTATGAGCTAGTTAATAAGGAGAGTGAATGACATGCGAAATAGTGGCAAGGATATGGAACTTAACCTAAGTACCAACGTGAAAATTGAAGAATTGGTGAATCAATTGAATTATGATAAGTGGGGAATTGTCAAGAAGGGTTTTACCTTGGGTTTTCTTGATGTATAATGTGGGTAACAACCTAACTCAACCTCATTATGGTGGGGTTTCTAGGATACCCACAAAATGTGTGATGGTATTTTGTGCTCTGTGAAGAAAATGAACAGGGCTTCTTTGTCTACTGCAAGTAAGCCTATCAATCAAAACCCTTAAACACAATGGATTTAGTAAAACAAAATGGCAAGTTTTCTCGAAAAATCTAGTCCCCGGAAGCCCAAATAATTCCTTTAATAGATATCAACCTGATTATGAATCAATCAAGTTTTTATTGATAATAGTGTTGTAATACAATATGAAAAAATGGAGACTATAACCAGCTGATGTCATTTATTTAGGTGGATAGATACATAAAAACATAATAATGATCTTAGAACCAAAGATTGGATTCCTGATCCATGTACAAGTTCTCAGAGAAATTGGATCCTACAGAACCAACTAGGTCTTCCTCCTTAGTGAAATAAGACTTGGGCTTAGAAATGAAATCCTCTGCAAAGAAGTCTGACATTTCTTTTGGCATATCGTAGAGGTGAGATATAGTGGTGTTGGTGTAAAGGATGCTGATGTAACTGTTGGTATCAAATTCTGATGCAGTGTAGCAGTCTTCCGATATGTCTAAACTAGCCTCATATTTCTGCTCAAATTGGACAAGGTATTCTTGGATGCGTTAGACCTTGTAGTATGAATTTAAAAACTCATATGTGGATTCACATATGCACTGAGTGGATGTAAAAATAGCTTCTAGATGATTAAAGGGTATGGCTTGAGTGACACAAAGTTATAAGTCATGAAGAAAATTGTATAGTTCTTAGTAAAAAGGATGATAGATAATAGGAAAATAATAAATGCCAGCAACAAGGTAATTGTTACCTCCTAATGCCATCTTAAATCACCATGCTAGGAAACATGTTAGATGATAACAAAGAAAACATTAATTTTTAGACAACTTATGGGAAAAGTGTGTAAGAGAAACTTTTAGCAGGAATCGTCAGTGATCAGGTCAATCACAGGTGATTACTTTTAATTTTAACAGACTAAAAAATAGGGATTAAAACTCAATTAAACAACAATTTTAAAGAATTTTCATAGCAAACAAGACATTCCAATTAATATAGGAAAAACATTACCTACAAATAGTGATGGAAATTGATGAAAATACAACAATTAATATTGGTCGTTCGAACATGCACCCACGTCTCAAATCTAGAAGAACTGATTTGTTTGAGAAAAAAATGGAACTATCTCCAAGTTGTGGGTCCTTGCACGCTTGATATGGATCTCCAGAGAAGGTTGGTTCCTCTATCTATTTCTATTGCTACTAATACTCCTAATGGTGGAAGGTAAAACTAAGCTAACAATGCCAAGGTACCAGGGATAGAAGGATAATAGAATGGAAAATAGAACTAAAGGAGGAGATAGGACCAAAAAAAGAGGGATGAACACTATTTGTTTTGATAGAAAATGAAAGGAAAAGGTGTGAAAGAAGGCTAGGCATGTGTAGCACAAACTAAAATGCATTTTCCAGATTGGTTTCATAGAACACAACTAAAAATGCAGTTACAAGGGATGTAAAGTGACACAACAAGCACACAATGCAAAATAAAGGCAAGAAGAAGGAATTTCAACATGCTTAGGATAGAGAATAACCATAAAATGATTCTTCTATTACTTCCAGAAATGCACAGAACTGTTACAATGGAGAAAGAGGTCAATATCCACATGTACAAGCTAGATCTAGAGGTCTGCGACTCAAAATACAAAAATATGAAGTCCTAATAAAAACGTAAGGATCAAAAAAATCCAACATTAACAATGAACCCGACTATTACATTTATAGATGAATTGATGGAAGAAAAAGAAGAGGAGGGAAAACCTAAATTTGAAATACAACCACCAATAAAAAGCATTCAATGCCTACAAATCTGTCAAATGCATTTCCCCAATTTTGTTTTCCATGTTGGAGAAGGAAGGAAGGTTGATCATATCAAATCAGGTGGTTAAAGCAATTAGATCTACTCATTAATGCCCACATTGATGTTTTCCCATTTCTTACCTACCAGATCTACTAAGAATTTGAATTTCAATATCTAGCATTATAACCTATGTCAACAACTATCAATTGAGACTAGGCATGCAAAGATTTGAGCACTTACACAAAATTTATGAGTGTCACATGTTTTTTAGAGCTGTCTACACAATAAGAAATGTGGCATGCGATGATTGGTTCAGACGATAGAAATATGCAAATTCTTTATCATTTTCTGCCACGTGTCACTCATTGATTTTTTGCAAAGATTTGGTGCACTTTGATAATTACGTGTCAGCAGATGACATGGCACATAATGATGCAGAGGAGGTCGCAAAAGTAAGTGCATAGAAGAATGAGGCGCGAGAGATATATCGAAGGAAGGCACATGTAATCACAACACACATAGAGGAATTGGGGAAAACTGGTGAGTAGGAAACATATGGTCAAGGTGTAATTGTTACAAAGTAGTGTGCAGGGTGTGCGAGAGGTTCAGGGACTTAGTTGATTGAAGTAACTAGAACACAGGTGCACATGATGAATAAATGTTATGAAGAAGGAAAATGCAAAGAAGATGCATGCAGGGGAAGAATGGAACAAAGAGGAAAAGGAAAATGGAAAGGGGAGAAGGGGAAGCGTGCAAGGGTATGTGAGGAAACATCGACCAAGTGCATGTGCCAAAGAGACAACTGAGGTGCGTGTAACTTGTAATAAATATTTCATATCCAGAATATGAATGAGTTGTCCAAATAACTAAGAAAGTTATTTGGATAACAATTAACTTGCGAGAATGATGAAATTATATGGTGATCAAGTGAAAATGATTTGATGACAACCACAGACGAAACATTCAATGGATTGATTATTTTAGAGCAGTGTAATGATGATGGAGCTTTGTTGATGATAATTGATCTCTGATTTTTCTGAAGAAGATAAAATTATCTTGCAAACAACCAAAATTCCTCCTCCTAGAAGAGGTCAGGAAACAAGCTTATATAGATCACCAGTGATCAATAATATGTCGGCAATCAGAAAAATCACTGGTGATTTCAAGAAATCTTATTTAGGTGTCCAAAAGAAGTGATTTTCCTTCTATTTTGAACTTGATTTTGAATGATCTGAAAAGTGGTTAGGATGAGAAGTGGGAATGACTCAAACTAAACTAAATTAATTAGGATGAGGATAGGGGATTTTTTGGAATGTTGTTTTAGTTATAACTAGTTAAGTGTGGAGAGGTGGTTAGGGATAAGTTAGGGGGGTTGAGTGTTATTTATAGAATGTTAGTAAACTACTTAGTTAAAACTAGCGGATGTGTCCAAGTTAGAATGGTGAGGTATGAGGGTGAGGTGTAAGGATATTTATTTATTTTAATTAACTAATTAATTAATTATATTTAGGAATGTGGTGGTGTGCACATTAGATTAATTTAATTAAAGGGGACCAATGGGTAACCTAATATTGTGGAATAACATGAATGGGTCATTTTTTATTGTAAATGAGCTTGAAACATTGATAAAGAGGGAGTGCATATTTTTGGTGTTTACGCGAAGGGCTTAGGTCATTGTAGATCTAGATGATATGGCATTAAAGGTCACTGCCCGACTTATCAACTACATATTTGGTGCATCAGAATGGTGGACATAGATAAACAAAAGATAATTTTATATTACGTACAAAGTATCAAAATGAGCGCATTATAACTTCGTGCAATTCATTGTGAAGATTATCATTAAGGAAACACATGTGCAGAATATAGCTCGAGCAAAGATCACATGGGGGTCCATCCTAATTTCAATCATATTATGGGAAATTGGCATCCCTGGTGGACCATATGGGAAAATTTCCCCTTTTTTTCTGGTGATTTTTGACAAATTGTTAGAAAAAAATGATGAAAATGTTATGTTGGTATGGGTGATTCTATTGTAGTGTAATATAGTGAAGACCAATGTGTTTCATTTCAAAAGGTTACCCCATTTAAAGGGAGTACAACATGGGGTAATAGGGAATCAAGTGACAAGAAGGCCAAAGGGCTCGAATCCTATGGATGTATGACTCTCACCAGGTAAAATTGACAATCGAAAAAACCAAGTGATGGGGACCAAAACGCTAGTCTCCCAAAGATGAATGGTAAAATCCCAATTTTTGACTATGTTGGTTTGATCAAATATTTTTTGGGCTAAGACATTTAGAAACATGGCACATTAGTGAAAAATGATATGGTTTTAAGCAATGTAGACAAGAAGGCCTAAAACAGGAAAATTGTCAGCGATTAGGGGCAATCATCGGCGATTAATGCAATTGTTGATGATTACATCACGTGAAAAGGGGTTAAGTAATACAAATGTATTTTTTTTTATCATATGACTCAACTGGTTGGAAAGTGACTTTTTCAGAGCATGGAAAACATGTTTTTTAGGTGAAAGGAGTGTGGAAATGGCATCATCGATTCGAAAATGAAAGCTCGTATTGGCCGAGGTGAGTTTTTATTCTCCTTTTGTTTTATTTTCGTGAATTGTTTTGTGATTTTGATGGATCAATTTCATATTAGGGAACATGGATGACCTAATTTATTTTAGTAGGGATCATCAACAATTCATCTAATCACTAGAGATTGAGGTGAATCATTGACAATTCACCTGTGACAAAATAGTTTTTCATTTTTGAAGGGAAATTTTAGATATTTTATGAAATCTTTTGATTAATGGCTTGTTTTTTATGCATGGTGTATGTTTAAATGTTGGTGTTTGATGTTTATAAGGTGATTTTGTTTCTTTGATTCCCTTTTCAAAAATAAACATTGGTGATAGTATTAATGTTGTTTTTTTGTGTCTATATTTTGCAAGTGGATGCAAAGTTGACCATCTGAGACCGTATATTTTTGACTAGGTATGGGAGGATATTTTTGATGTGGAATAGGAGCATTTGGAGGAAGTGGAATTTGGTGGCATGAGGTTTTACAGGTGGATCCATAGATGCCACATTTTGACACTAACGTTGTTAGAGAGGTGGAACCCTTCCAACAATACTTTCTAGCTTCCTATAGGGGAGATCACTATTACCCTGAAGGATGTTCATCAAATTACTAGATTGATGGTTAGGGGACAGGACATCTATTGTATCACAAAGGAGGAGAGGGATGACACTATGCATAGGTTGTATGGAGGTGATGCCTAGTGTAACATTCCCATTTTAAGACTTTAGAAACAAGGAGATTTTTGTATGTTAGAGATATTGTATAGTGTGAACATTAGATATGATGAATATAATATTATCATGGATAATATTATTATAATGTGAATGTAATATTACATATAGTAAATAGTATTTACTATATGGTAATTAATAAATTAGTAAGTTAGATGATAAAGCAATGAGATATTGTTTTATTATCAATGTTATAATTAATGGTTGAAACCATTCGGGTAGATTGGTTTCATATGCAACCAAAGATTGTTGAGAAGGTTATAGGTAAAGAAAAAGAAATTGTTATGAGAGTTGTTACTATGTAGCTCCTATATAATGGAGTGCATAGCTATGGGCAATGTAGCATAATTAATAGAAAATATCCAAGCTAAATCTATGCTCCTGAACCTATATTTCATAACAGTTAGAGAGGTGGAACCCTTCCAACAATAATTTCTAGATTCCTATAGGGGATATCACTATTACCCTGAAGGATGTTCATCAAATTACTAGATTGATGGTTAGGGGACATGGAATCTATTGTATCACAGAGGAGGAGAGGGATGACACTATGCAGAGGTTGTATGGAGGTGATGCCCAGTGTAACATTCCCATTTTAAGACTTTACAAACAAGGGGAATTTTTTTTTTGCATATTGTTCTCTATTCTAAATTAACTTAATTTAGAACACACATTCCAAGCCAATCAATCTCATAATAGAAAACCATATACAACTGTAATGACTCGGTGGAATACCAATCTCTCATTTCATGACTCGGTATCATACAAATCTCTCATGATAACTTAATGATTTTTATACTAAGTATACTTGGATCCCATACCATTTTTAGGGTATTAAGTGTTATGTTTAATAGGCATATCTAAATATCTATTATCGATATCCATCTAAAATCACACTTCTTAAACTAGGTGATATAGGAAAATGCAACCAACAGCTTGTGATACTTAGGAAAAAGATTTTAAACATATTGTTTATGTTTATATTCCTAGACGAAATACTCGTCAAATGGAATACATCCTTCACACCACTTGATCTGTTATCTAGAATGGTCTTCACTAACCTTTTTTAGTCCACTTTTTCAAGGTTTAACCCTAACCAAGGTTAGCAACATGGCCTAGTGTGGAGGACTACTTATGGTGACTAAGGTTATTTAGACATACTCAATCGAATTGCATTGATTAGGTGTGTCTATTCATCCTAAGTCAACATGAGTTGACCTCGATAGTAGATCATGCCCTTATCCCTACCTAGGGAAAAATTGTGGTCAAATTAGAGTTTATGTTATTCTAGATGAACAAACTCAAAAGGGTGTTGAAACATGTCAACTACAACACAATATCCTCATGAATATTCTAGTCTTCCCAAAGGTACTACCCTATAGTTGGCATGTGTCAACATTTGTCTGAGTTTTCCTCATTTGGGAAAACATAATTTAAATAGAAGTTAATGACTTACTAATTTTCATCACTAAGGATTAATTGTAGTATCCCTATTGAACAACTAGGTTCATTAATAATTAGGGTTATAATTTAAAACTGCAATTAGAGTGGGTATGCAGATACATCTGCTCCCTAACCATTTTTTAGGTTATGTTTTTATTCCAATAACATTTTGATTTATGTTTTACATAACATATTCAACACACACAACAATGTTGTTTTCCTACTCCCTTACTCAAGCCCTAGCTTATATAAGTTCATAGCAAGTTATTTTTATATTAGAATTCAATGGAATGAAGTCTAATCCCATTTAATTTCCTTTCTCTACATTCCTATTCTAGTTAAGGAAGACATCATGAGAAATTACACCTTGAACTATCTAAAGATACATTCGTATTTATTTCCAAGAGGTCTTAAAATAGTCTATTGATCATTGCAGGGAAGTTGTCTTCCCTTTTTCTTATAAAGGGTTAAAGTTCATTTATAACCCCATAGTAAATTACAAGTTATCATCATAGTTTTATTCACCCACAGAAATTTGATTTAGATATATTCATAGTGACATAACTGAATATCCATACATGAAGGTCAACTTAATAAGTTACATTTTCACTAGAGAGGGTAGTGCATCTAATACCCCCGATCTTTATCCAATCTACTCTAAACCATAAGAGTAAGTTACTGACTAGAAAGTAGATAAATACTTAACATTTCCATTCACATAATACCCAAAAGGTTACACATCAAGTTCAAACAAGTACACAAATATTTTATTCATCAAGATGATTCATAAAATATAAGTCCAACCACTTTAGACATTTCCAATGTCAAACAACAATAACAAAACCAAACACAAGTACACTTTATTTTTCCATCAAATACATTTTAATAATGAGCATATTTTATCATAAAAGATCCAATCTCTTTGGTAAATAAATATAACATCCTAAATACATTTTCTCACTTCATCACTTACGAAGTCCATCTGCAAAATTTCTAGCATGGTTCAGTTCATTAAACTGAGCATGATAAGCACTACAAATTAAAAGGATGTGCTTTTAACTAACTGTTCCATAAAAATAACTCTATTGTTAAGAAACAGTCATGAGCAATTCAGAAAGACATAACCAAAGAAAGTTACCACACTGAAATAAAAGAGAGAGATAAAAAGAGATATACCCAAGAAATAGTAAGATTAAGTCATGAAATATACAACTTCAACCTTCCATGCTATTACTTATTAACAAAATAATTACAACAATAATTCAAATAAGTAACATTTCATCATAGTCTTACTAACTTTGTGATACATTACCTTACATGTTTCCCTTCTCAACTAAACCTATTTAACAGAAGGAGATAACTATCCTACTATCTTTTAGGCATAGTTCAGCTGAAGATAAAACAACAGTAATTCCATCTCAATATTTAATTCCCTTAAAATCATCCTAAAATCTAAGATGCCAGTAATCAAATCTGAAACATAAGAATAAATTTAGGATTATTCAAAACTTCATAACTTAACATGTGCCTTTTATTTGAGTATCTTAATACTCAAACTCAGAATATCTCCAATTTAAGTTAAAGTCCAAAAAACTAAAAATAGACCTCATTAGAGGTTAAGATCAAATTAGCATGCAAATGGGACTACACTCAATCCCCAAAAAGATACAACATTAATATCATTAAGTCAAGTGAGTAGAATGGTAATATTTATCATTCAGCTCCAACTCAATCAACTAATCAAATATTTTCTACCAAACACACATATTTACTCAGAATATTTCTAACTAAACACAACAATTCATCCAATTAACCTTGGCTTCAGCTATACTGCCCTAAAAAACCTGAACTTAATTATACAAAATAGGTCCAGAAGATTGCATAACGAAGCAGAAAAAATAGGAAAGCACCTTCTCCAAGTTTGAAATAGAATGCATATTAAAGGAGTGATGGAGAGATTACTTCCTCAAAGTTCTAGCATGATTAGAAAGAGAGCAGAGATAAAAAGAACATATACAGACAAGCTCAGTCTCAACTATCCCAAACCAAAATCCCAAACTAAGAACAAATCAGAGATTGAATTGAGTGAGCACAAACTAGGAGAAAGGAAAGAACAAAGAGTTACACAATCCATTACCTTCCATTATTACAGGAGATGGTACTAATAACCATGATTACCACCAGATAAAAATTAAACCATCTCCCACAAGATACAAAGATGCAAAGGGAAATTCCACAGAAGAGAAATTTTGAACCAACCTCCCAACTCAGACCCAAATAGGTAAGGAAATGAACAATATGATTAAACCAAAATAGGAGTAATCAATTTCCCCTTTTCAAAAAGAAAATTTCTTAAGATCTGTAGAATCGAAACCGGGTTTAATGACCCACGGACCAAGAAACAACTAACACAATACAACAATACAATGTCAAAGGAACTACCAAGAGGTTCAAATTAACACTAAAAACAAAGAATAGTAGCTAAAACCCAAGGGTATTTTCCCCTCTGTATAGCACCAAAATCCATCCTTCCAAGGTTATACAAGATCCCAAAGAAATAGAAGAAATAAAAGTAATATAAATTCCTTATAGCTTCCATAAAAAAATTAGGTTTTAAATATGACTGTACATTTCCAGCGGAGAAAAATAAGTATACATTATAAGCTTAAATACATAACTGAATGAATTAAACAAGTCCATGAAGTGTTATAACACTTGCCAAGAAAAATCCCAATAGTTATTTCCTATGAATCCCTAAAGACAGAGGTCTGTAACTAGAAAAAAATACAACAAAACCCAGATTCGTAACTACTGAAAAATCCTTTTTCCTGAAGAATCATGAAAGGTTCAATCAAAGTAAAGTTATTTAAAATAGATTATTATTTGTAGTTTTCTAGTTGAGAGGATAATAATGCAATGTTAAGACAAGTTCCACAATTTTAAAGCAACCCAAGCTTCCTACTCAATTTAAGCAGACCAAACAAGGTTACAAACAGTTCTTTGACTTGACCTTTAACACAACAAAAGGATTAATGCATAATCCTAGCTAATGTATCTAGAGAGTGAAAACACCCAAATCACACTATCCATCTATCAAACAGAGTCAATAAAGTATTTACAAAAATCCACATAAAATCTCAAGCAGAGTGATTCTATCAACCAAGAAAAAACTAATTTATTCCTAAGAGAAGAGTTATTTTTATGAATCATTTAAGTAAAAGCAAAAAAAGTTAATGGGTAGAGCCTATCATGCCTGATAGTGCTTCTCCTTCACTGATTTGTAGAATACCTCTAAGAAAAACTTCAATAGCTTCTTCCTTTCCACAAAGTGTCAAAAAAACCTTCAACACTTTCCCCTTCCTTTTATAGTTTTCACAGTGTCCAATAAAATTTCAATGCCATGTAAGAATTATAGTCATGCATGAACTGAACTAGAGGCTTGAAGAGAAGGAAAAATATGTATGCAGATCTCGGCTCACAAATGAACCAAAAGATCAAAAACAACCAAAACTCCTCATGCACCTTCCTAGGTAGTTTTTTCCAAGTTCAAAAACATTAAATGCAAAGGATTGCCAATTCCCTCCAATCCCCATGCCATAGCCATCTCCACATTTAGTAGTGTCTAAATTTATATTTTTCATGAAACTAAACTCGGTGGAGGTGCCAACTCAGCTCTCCCCAACTTTTTCCAATTCTCATGCTAAAGTTGGTGGTAGGAAGAGATAAGACTGAATTAAATTTCATTAAATATCTAGAAACCGATGCCACCAACAACCCAATGTACATGTCGTTCCATAGGTTAGCCATACTTTAAGTTAGGTTAACATTAGTTTAGGAAATCAACATAGGTCCATAGGTAGGTCTCTAGTTTAAGTCACAACATCTTAATTTCAAAAGATTGCAAAGGCATAGGTTAGACTTAGCTTTAGGCTATAGTCACTTAGCATTAAAACATATAGTTAAAATAGGTTACCATTTAAAGCAAGAATTACAATATAATAAATAAAAAAGAACCCACCAAATATCGAAATTCAAATATGCAGTAGGGTATAAAGACTATATTCACTCCTTAGCACAGTTAGAATCCAAAGATCAACTGATCTATCTGACTTGGTCATTATGACCAAAAATTCATGAATTAAAAGCATACCTTGGATCAATGGAATTGATCCAAGGTAATGTTGTTTTGAAATAATAATTATGAAAACAGAACCCAAATTTCTCAAATCAAGCAGTGAACTAATTCTACATAAAGGAGGTGAATTGATCCATTTATATTAAGAAAAAGTATGACAAAATGTACCTGTTCAATAGCTGCATTATTTCCTGTTGCAAACATGATTTCCAAATTCATAAGAGTACATCGTCTTAAGAAAAAAATCACCTGTCAACGTTTGTACCTTCTAAAGTAGAAGTCATCTTAGGTACTGATCATGCTATAGGTGTTACACCAGGGATGTGATATATTCATCAGGAGCCTTTGATTACCAGGAATTATATAAGGCAGGGTGAGATGATTATCCACAAATGACCATGATGATGTTGGGTATTTCATGTTTTGCATTATTAGATTTAGGAGGGGGGAAATTTCCTTGGATTATTACTGGTGTGGTTCTAGAGATGATGGAACACCACACAATTTTTGAGTGGGCTCCTACTTTTTTGGCTCATACATTAAAAAGAGTTGTGGGCTTGGACTACCCACAAGAACTATGGTATTGATGTGAGATATTTACTACAGTGTTGGGCACATGAGAAAATTTATATTTCTCATCCATTGAGGCTTCCCTATGTCATTGATGTGAGACATCCAGGTTTTATGAGGTGGAGTCAGAGTCTTGGTCTGGCCTGGAAGGCCAAGGGGCCTATTTATTACATGGACTTGATATTAAGGCTTCAGGTCAGTGATGTCTGGAGGCCATATGTGGATTTTCATGATTGGCCTGAGTTCCCTCGGGACTTACTGTGTTTATTACAGGATATTTAGATCCAGGGTCACAGATATGGGTAGGATGATTTGTTACACTTTAGTCAGGTTATGATACAATTTAGCCTTATTCAGATTATACCCGAAGATCTGGTTCAGTATAGATGGGAGGATGGGGATACTAAGACACCATAGGTTGTAGTAGTGAGGCATACAATCATCAATGAGTAGCTAGGTATTATGAGTCATGATGAGGAAGGACAAATGGTTATGATTGATGATGCAAGGGTGACCCCAAATTTTGTTACATAGTGGTCCTAATCGTTAAGGACTTAGGAAAGAGTGAGGATAACAGAGAGGGATCCTCAGACATTCAGATGAGTAAATGCTCAGGTTACAAGAGGAGTACAAGGGGTAGTGGAGGAGAGAGGTGAGGGTGATGATACCATAACCATATTTGTTGCAGTAGTGATGACCGAGAAGGATACAATGGAGATGGAGAGAGACACCACATGAAGAGAGCGTGATGATCTTGTGGGAGTTCATGACACACTTATTACAGAGTGATATAGTTTTATTGTTGAGAATGATGGCTTATAGGTGTAACTTGTATAGGTATCTTTTGATAGAGACAAGTACAGGGATGGAGAGATGCATCGAGGAAGGCCTTAGGGATCACATGGCCTTCTATTTCTTGTATGGAGTTATCAACAATGGCTTGACAGAGGGGATCATCTATAACATCTGGTATGATTTTGGTATCACATTATAATTTTGTATGATCAGAGAGAGACTATTACGTGGACATGATCATCAATAACTACCTCTATGAAACCTTGTATGTTGATCATGTAGCTACCCAAGGGGGTGCTATAGCAGTGGTGAGGCCTAGTGATAGTGTAGCGAGCATGGGGCATCCACCTTGGAGGACAGATTGTAATGCCTCTAACATGGTTTATATCTATGATGACTTCTGTAGTCAAAGTTGTAAATGTTGATATTTGATTCTTTTTGAAGATGATGTACTCTTGTGAACTAAGAAATCATGTTTGTTGTAGATGATATATTATCTTTTGAAAATAGATACAATCCTACCATGTCTATTCTAAATTTAAAATGAAGCATTTCATTCCTTCTTATGCTGAATGTTCACTACATGTGGATAGAGGAAATTGATTCAGCCTAAAATCATTCATAGTCTTTATTGCATTTGAACTTGTGCCTTGGTCTTTATGATTCCTAATGAAAAATAGCTATACCTTGGATCAATTTTAGTGATCCAAGACATGTTTTCAATTTTATGACGTCTAGGTCATCTTGACCAAGCTGGGAAGAATGTTGGATTTCTGAACCCAGGTTATCATGGGATCATGGGTGACCTTTTTTTCCTCACATTCTTTGCAAGTGATCCAATAACATCATTTTGATTCTTCATTTGATAATGTTGAATTGGTAATTTTAATAATTATTAGGGGAACCTAATTAAATCTAAGTTCCTAAGTTTTTTATCCTATCCTAAGTTACTAGATGCTTTTATTAATGTGGTTGTTTATTAGACGAAGGTGATCCTAAGTCATGTAACTAGGATATCATAAGACTAAACTAATAAACTATACCTAAGGACCTAAGTTGGTTTATAAACTAATGTTTGTGAACCTAACCTAAGGGCATGGTCTAACCTAAAGGGGGTGGCATGGATGACATAAGGAGGGGTGTTGGTGGCACCAATATCTAAGTATTTTAGAGGTTTTAATGACGCTTTAAACAACCTGTTACCACCAATTTTGGCGAGTGCATAGAAGTTTGGAGAAGGCTGAGTTGTCACCCTTGCTAAATTTTGGTTGCATGGAGTTTTACACTATGGTTATTTCCAACAAGGAGTTGGTGAAGGTGGGAGATAAGGTAAGGAATATGTCAGTCCTGTTTACATTTATTGATCTCGGCCATTGCAAAAATTTCTTGGGAAATAGGAGAAGTTAGAGCAAAAGGTGGTTTTCAGTTTTCACTGTTTCATTTTTTTGTGAGATTTGTAGCTCTGCATGTGGTTTTTCATCTTCAAACCTCCAGTTAGAATATGTGCATGCTTATTTTCACCTTGCATGGTGGTGATGGTAACAGAAATTAAGCAAGGAAGTTATAAGAAGAAGGAAAAGAAATTTTCAAAGCCTGGTTTTTGGTGTTTTCATGAAAATCTTGCCATTGAGGTTTTGCTTAAAGATTTGTAATAAGGAAAAGAAGATAGGAGCACTATCAGGCATGATAGGCCATATCTCTTTAAATATTCTACTTCTATTTAAGTGTTTTCATTAAAATAACTCTGCTCTTATGAAATCTTTTTGGTTATGGTAGTTTTAATTTTCCTTCTTGCTTCTATGGTGTTTTTGACTTGGTTCTTATGGATGCATTATGATGTTGTGTTGAATATGAAATTTGGGTTGCATTGATTGATTTACAGTTATGTTTAGCTTGTTTGTATACAAAATTTCATAGATAATGATTGAATTTTGTGTTAGTTTCATTGTTGGATTGTTTACCTTATTTAGGTAACTTGAAAACATGAAAAGGATGCCAGGTTTTTGATGAAATATTTTGGCTTTAGCTTTACCTATTCTCCTCTTTTATAATAGTTGGAAAGAAACCTTTTCGGTGGGATTTCATTTGCGTGATTAGAGATTCCAACTTTAATTTTGGTTTCACAAGGGACTTACATTGTGACTATACTCTCTATCATTAATGAAGCTCTCTGCTGATATTGTATGGGACATACGTCTATGGTAGGGTGAAAATCCTTATGATTTTTGTATTGGCTTGTTTACTTGTTTGTGGTAGTGAGGACCAACTATATTGGTCGATTTATTACGTGACTGTATATTCATGGAATACCTGAAAGGAACGATAACCAGATCATACCAAGCCAAGAAAACAGATGCTAATCAAACACCACGATCTATAAGATGAAAGTAATTCACGGAAATAACTTTACATAAAACCTTTGTAAATAAATGAGAAGCAATATCATATATAATTATGGAACTCAATGCAATACATTAAAAATGGGCCTTGCTTAAATAGGTAAGGAATAACAATCTAAGAACTAGTCAAGGTCGTAGATCAAGCCATAAATCAAGGAAATAACTAGTCATCAAAGAACTAGTCAAGACCATAGATTTAGGAGAGAACTAGACATCAAGGATCTAGTCAATACCATAGATCAAGGAAATAACTATACCTAACAACTAGATAATTTCTCCTAATATCTAAATAAGATAAAATAAATATCCACACACATAAATGGGTGAGGATAAATACAATAAAGGTAAATAAAGTACCTAGGTGAACATGAGATAAGGTAAAAACCTACTCTAACAATACCCACCTTGTATCAAACTAGGTTATACATATTTTGTTTACCAGATTGGAACTGAAACAATTTTTTTGGTTTTAATGTTAATCCCTATTTGGGAGGTAGTAACCTTCGTTGGAAGATGAATATATAGTAATGCTTGTTTAAGGTTTTGATTCAATTTCCTTTTATTTGCATGTTTCATTGATTACCCATTATGGGGTATGATTGTCACTGTATCTAAGTTTTTATTGATCTTTAGTGGCCATTCAAAGTCTGTCTAGCACTGGAAGTGTATTCATCTTTAAGGGAGACTATTTCTATTTACCTATCTTCTTTATATGCGATAATTGCAATCCTTCTCGGTTGGACTAGTTGCTGCAAATACTTTTATGTGTTTCCTCATCATAGTTGAGAAATTTGGAATCAATACCCTCATGGGTTAACCTAGGAAACAAGTAATAGTAGTATGGAATGTTTTAAGTTGAGGTTTAACTTATAAATGTTTAAGAGGAGATCGAGTTTTGAATAAAACTTGATATTCTTCTTGAGAGATTGCAAACTCCATTTTATGGATAATAATTTTTATTCAGTTCCAACCTTAGAAGTGATGAGTCCTTTAGAAAGTTGTGGGTTGTTCACCCTGGGTTGCTTTCATTTTTAACTTTCATCCTCACTTAGATATTATGGCTTCTAGAGATAAGTTAGACCTTCCATTTGTTGATGACAGATCTTATTGTAATTGAATCTTTGTGTGTGATCATGGTGTTCCCTCGACCTTGATGCAGATTACTCCGAGTGTAAGTCTGATCTCTAGGAATGACATGGGTTTTGAGCTATTTATGAACTTGTAGTTCTTATGTTCCTTTCCTTGATTTGGAGATTGATTAGTTTGAATTTGTGTGTGGTTTAAAACTATTTCTCAATTCTTCTTTGGTAGCTTATGGGAAACCACTTGCATGTAAATGTGTTTTTTTTTATTCCTAGAATGTTAGTTATGTCTAGATATTTTACGATCCTAACTTTGAAATGAATGCATACCCACATGGATCCATTACCGTGAGCTATGTTGTTTTGCTAGGCTTGCTCCAAATCTATTATGTGGTTAGACTTTTCTTATCTATAATGTTTAGACTTGTTCTTAAAGAATATAATCCTTGGACTCTAAGTTGTGCCTAAGTTAGGTAAGATTATTTGAAGGAATGTTGTTTAGATTCTTGTTTTATCTTACAGTCATAATATTGATTGTTAACACTTTGAATACTAAAACAACATACTTATTATAGAAAGGTAGTTTTTTATATCATTGTAATTCTTCTTGAAAAGACATAATAGGTTGAGTTGTGGAACTTAAGTTGGAAACTTGATTGAGAAGTTAAGATTAAGTTAGAAATATGAAATTATTCTTTCTTAAGTATTGTTGTTTGGATGACTAGCAGGTTGTAATGAGTTCATATTTGTGTTTGAGATAGAATTAATTATGTTGATTTAATTAGTTCTTTCTTAAAAATTACTTATTGTAGGTTCAATAATCTCTCTCTCCTTATTTTTGTAATATTTTGGGAAAGTCTTTCTGTTAATCTTAATTTATGATTTTAGAACCGTTTCATTAAAATTAGGGTTCCTTTTATGAAACATTTAGATAAAATCACATTGCTTTAACGTTATAGCATTTATCATGGTCAGTTCATATGAACTGACTCATGCTGACAATTTTACAGACGGATTTCGTAAAACATGAAAGAAGAAAGACATATAGAAAGTTACATCTGTTTTACTAAAGAAATTATCTCTTTACTATGATGACTATGTAGCGACACTTACTTGAAATGTACTTTTTTTAGGAAATGAAGATGTATTAAAACTATTTTATATTAATGCAATGACATTTTTTAATAATTTGAAATATTCCTAAGTTCAGTGAGTGGATAAAGATCTTTTGATAAATGAATTACTTTGATGATTGTTGATTACTGATTTACTTATGAGACTTTAATGACATAAGATGTGTAACATTGCTAAGTAATATCATTCATGATGGGGGCAATATAGTTACATATGTAATATGGGATTACACAACTTAATAGATTATGTGATTTATATAAGCTTCTAGGATTAAGGATCTATTCTTATAGTTAATTTCAATTCATGTGAAAGAGCACAACTAAGTTGATACTCTTTGGTATATCCTTAAATAGTAAAAAGGGGATATGATTTGATTATATAAATATGTATGAATTCTTTGTTATGGTAAAGTATATGAGTTCTATTTTCATAAATAGGACATTAGTCCTTGATAAGGAAAAGGGATATCTTCCTTGTAATTAAATGAAGAGCTTATATGAAATCTTCTATGGGTGTTATGATTAAATTACGATGATGGTTGGTTGTGTTTTCCTTAAGGAGATTTCTATAATTGAACATGAATATTTAAGAAGGATAATAAAAGGAGTTAGACTATCATTATTCTGAAGTCTAAAATAAAATTTTCAATAAGCTTGTTACAAGCTAAAATTGAAGTAAAAATATCTATTGATCACACTTTCATAACATTGAGTTCAGACACAATGATATATGAAATAAATAGATAAGATTAAGATGAACCTAAGGATGATTACAAAGTGCTTAGGAAGGTATATTTTATCTGCATACCTTCCTTTCATGTAAAATACATCTCGTAACCTCTTGGGTTAAATGATGCTTAGAAGACCCTTAAAAGCGTTGTTATCGTTAATATATAATAAAATAATTGATTGGGTTGATAAACTTTTATATACTCTTAAGTATGTTAGTCCAGTTGAGGAAAATCAATTGGTTGTTGAAACATAACAATTGTGGCATAGTACCTTCGTAATGACATGGGTCATTACAAGGATACTATGATGGATCTTGGTATGCCTCAAAACCCCACTTAGTTTGACTAACTCAGTTGACATAAGTGGAATTTGGGCTCATGGTTCTGCCCTAAACAGAGATAGGAACATGAGCTAGTGTTGTGATCAACTCATGTTGACTTAGGGTGACTAGACACACCCAATTGACACAAGCTGATTGAGTATGTCTATGTATCCTTAGTCACCATGAGTATTCCTCCACACTAGTGCATGTTACTACGTTGTTTAGTGTGTAACTTTGACCCAGTTTGGGTTAACAGAAGTCAAGAAAGACCATTCTAGATAACAGTGCAAGTGTGGTGAAGGACATATTCCTTTCAACGAGTATGTCATCTTGGAATGTAAACATGGTAGACATGTTTAGAAACTTTGGGAAAAATATCACAAGTTGTTGGTTGTGTTGTCCTATATCACCTAGTCTAAGATGCAAGATTTCATATGAATATCATTAATAGGTATTCAGATAGGCTTCTTATAAAAAACACTTGGGTACCCCTAAAAGGGTAAAGGAACCAAGTATACACAATATACACATTATTAAGTTAACATGAGAGATCGGTTTGATACTGAGTCATGGAATGAGATATAGGTGTTTCGCCGAGTCAATACAACTGCATATGAGTTTCTATTATGAGATGGATTGGCAATGGAATGTGTGTTCTGAATTATATTAATTTAGAACATAGAACATTATGTTAAAAAAACATCCTTATTTCTAAAGTCTTAAAAAGTGGATGTTACATGGATAGAGGGGGTGATGGTGAGAGAGGAGCCAGTGGTGGTGCTCGTAGAGATGCAGGAAAAACAAGAGGCATTCTAGATCCTAGAGGAGAGGGTGGTGCTAGCACGGTATTAGGAGACATGGATTTTACCACATGATTTGTATATGGTGTCATAGGCTCATAGAAGCATGTTTTCTTTATATTATGTGATTATGTAGTCATTTATGATGTATTTGATACTTTTATATATATGTATGTGATGATGATGGTTTTTTAGACTTATACTTGTGTTTGTATATGTTGTTATAGGCTCAAATAAACCAATGATGTTTTATTGATTAAGCAGGCATTTGTATACATGAATTTTATATATACTTATATGTGATGATGATTATGATGATGATGACAATATTTTTATGATATTGTGTTTTGTTGTGCATTTATTAGATGTTGATAAATGGATTTAGAATTTTTTGATCAAATGTGTTTTGAAAATGTGTCAAATTAAAATGTTAAATCAAGGAATGCAACTAAATTAAAATGAAGTAAAAGTGGAAAGAATGCCCCACTATAAATCTGATATGTTTACAAAATGGGTTTTAAAATAACACTTTGTACTAGTAGCCTTTCAATGGTTTTATAGAGAATTGATGCCCCAAATTTGTGGTTGTATGTCATTATGAGGGAAAAAAGATTCTCCTTTTCAATGGTTTTATAGAGAATTGATGCCCCAGATTTGTAACATTTTGAAGCAAACTGATCAATGTGGGAATCTTTCTTATGATGGGAAAGTTGATCGATGTGGGAAGATTTCTTGGATGCTTTTAATTTTGATATATTTTGAAGGCTAATCAAATGAAGAAGCCTTTATATATGGGTAGCCATCCTTCAAGGATATGGTCCAATTTTTTTTAATTTTTTGTTTTGAATGGCCTTCCTTCATGGGATTGGTCCATGATTTTGATAGGTAGTTGTCTTTCGAGAGAGCAGTCTACCTTTTGATAATTAATATTTTGTAAATAGTTATCCTTCGGGGGATCAGTCTTATTTAAGCATCCAATGAGTTTATTTCATTTTATCAATTCGAGGAAAAAAATCCATAATAAAACATTTTTGAGGAGGGGATAAATGTGTATGTGACCTACACCCACATGCCCCATGTCATGATATTGATAAATAGGTGTAGTGATTGTGAGGAATTTGTGCAAAGAAAGTTACTTAATAATGGAAGCATAGGATTTGACAAAAAATGACATCATGATGATAAATCATTTAATAATAAAAATGCCACAAGTGCAAATAATTCAAGGGTTCCACCTGAGGTTCCTGTACGATGGAAAAGTGACATGCGAAGATGATAATCGGCAAGTGACTTTCCCCATACCTGACCTCTCGAGGTCGTGCTGAGACAGCTGGTGGTTTGTAATGCGGGTGACTTAGATAAAGCCACAGCTGGGATTATGGCCAATTTTCTGCGATAGACAAGGCTATAGGCAAGGATGAGAATCCGCAAGGAACTTTCTTATGGCTAACCATGGGAGGATCAGTGACTAAGATCTGGTAGTGTGATCTCCTGGTAGATGAAATGAAAAAGGGGAGATTTAGAGGCTATGAGCGGGTAGCGTAAATTCCTTAGTGGTTTATCCTCCTAACTAGAATATCAGTGTTAATCTGGTTATGAAGTCTCTGAATTAACTTAAACTAAAAATAACAATTTATACTACTGTTGAAAGGGAAACTAATCTAAACAGAATATACGATTAAAACATTATAATTACAAGCAACAATTAAACTACTTTTATACTAAAACTAAACAAGCGAGATAACCCGGTGTGGTTATTCACCTGTGCAGATGTGTGAATCTAAATAAAAGACAACCAATTAAATTAATTGAAAACCTTCAATCCTACCTTAGAAGTGAGGAACAAATCATAGTTTCTCAAAAATTATCATTCCCCATAGCTTCCCTGGCAATATTGAAAGCGAGCTTAACTAAAATAAAATGATTTGCTACTCTATTTGATAATAACTTTGACAATTTAAATCTGGAGTTTACTGAGCAGAGGCAAATCTAGTTTTGATGTAGCTTGTCCCCTCAGAGTGATCTCTTCATTCTTGCGTGTTCACGTGAATCTAGAAAGAGTAGGAGTATAGCAACATCAGCAAGTGAAGGCACTGGGATGGTAGTCACTTTGAAGTAAAAATGGCACGAAGCACAAGTAGGAGAGGGATGGCGCAAGTGAACTGGCTTGGCCTATGTGATTCCTAGCATGGTCGTTGTAGCAATGATGAAATAAAATGATAAACAGTAGGTACTCAAACAATGAGTAATAACAGCTTTAGAGAAATACAATGAAGTACAAGTAGGAGAGGGATGGCACAAGAGAACAGAGCTTGGCCTATACGATTCCTGGCAGGATCGTTGTCGATGTACAGTGAGGCATAACTAAATATTCAGAATTCTAATCCATGCTAAACATAAAATGATTCATAAAATAAATCTGGGACTGAGTATTGAAGACTGAAGCTCAAGAATGAAGACTCCAGACCAAAGAACCAAGACCATTTACTTGTAAACAAGCTACATATTTATAGCATTTGCAATGACTAGAAGGCAAAGTTTAAATTGAACTCTCCCACCATTAAACAATGATAAATCACTGTTCAGGAGGTTAAAACATAAATACAAGCTTTAGTGGTTGAGAAATGTGGGTAAAAATTGAATTTTCACGCTTGACGTGATCGTCAGAGCATTTTGGAAAGCACGTACAGGACCGCCGCTCTGGCCTGGGTGACGGTTATAGGACCGCCACCCTGGCTAGGTGACGGTTATAGGACTGCCGCCCTAGCTAGGTGACGGTTACAGGACTGCCACCATGGCCTGGGTGATGATTACAAGACTGCTGCCCTAGCAGGGAGGCGGTCCTGTAGCTAACAACAAAAAAACAAGGAAAAAGAGAGAAAAGGCTAGGACAAAACATGTAGAGGCTAGAAAAGGATTTTTGGGATGCAAATGTATACTCAACGAGCTTTCTAGATTCTGAACACCTTGTGAAGAGATCTTAATCATCATTGGGGTTTCCGTAACCAATTTCTGACTGTACAGTACATACAATTTTTGGTACATACATATTGCTCCCTCGGAGAAGTGTTTTAGCCATGAAGAGGCATAAAACGTTGGGTCCGAGCATGGAAGTCCCGAAATGGAGATTTAGAAGCTATACCTGACATGCCTATGTGCCAAAATGCTGCCATCCAGATTCCCACTATCTACAAAATAAAAAGGGACTCAAGTGTAGATAGATAAAATAAATTGAAAATAAATACTAAATTGATATGAAATGAGGACTTACCATTTGCACGAGGATAAGAACTTACCTTTTTCGGTGCTCTAATGATGGGAAAGAACATTCAAAAAAAGGTTAGAATGTCATAAATATACAAAATGATTTCATTTTCTGATTCATTTGTGCGTATCGCTTTGGTAATTTTTGAGCTTTGGGTCCACGGTGATCACTCTTTTCATTTTTGAGTATGATTGAATTGGAATGAGCTTGGGAATGGTATTTTGCGTTAGGCTTAGCTTTTTGCTGTTTTTGAATGCTTTTGAGAAGAAATCCTAAGAAATTTGTAATTAGAGTAGTCATAATGGGCCTCAAAATGGTGGATAGGCAGAGTTCCTTTATTTCCTAGCCTCCATTTTGTGAGGCATGTATGCTGTTTTGGTATTTTGTGCTTATTGCAAGCGTTTTGACCGCACCTAGTGTGCAATGACATCGTAAAAAGCTATGACACATCGTGATATGTACATATATCTCTTTTTGGCTTGGTTATTTGTTGTATAGGGTTGGCTTGACTTGATTCATGTGTGTACTCTTAGATGTTTAGAATTCTTGATTTTCATATGATTTTTAGAATGTATGCAATGGATGACAAGTGATAACAAATGTTAAACATAAAGTTTTTACTTTATTTGTTTTTGCAATGCTGATATGTGATGATGAGCATGTTTTAGTATTGAAATTTTGGCCTCTTTAGACAATGTCTGTGATTTCTTCTTATGTTGGGAAAACATGATGAATGTATAACGATAAAGAGATGAATTTGCCCAAATCCCAAATCCACGCAACTAGTAAGATGCGAGGGCTCAACACCAAGAATTGGGAAGGGCACAAGTTGTATGAGTTTGATTTGAGTGGAATGATGAGAGACAGACAAAACAAGAACAAGAACCAAATTTGGACCTACACACCCACCCTACTCAGAATTATTACCAAGCTTAAAAGGCCACTTACTTTTTAGTTTATCTAGACTTAGATTCATAAATGGCAACCTGGTTGACAAAATCTAGTTTTGAGGATTTGATCTCTTTAGAATTTGGATGTTTGGATATTTGCCTTCTCTTAACAGAATTTGACTTGTGTTTTTAGCATACCAAGATTTGTTAGTTTGTGTGACTGGACCCCCTACACCCTGCCTCATGCCACTAGTAAGAAGCATGGGTTTGTCACCAAAGGCAAGATATAGGTGAGTAAGGGAACTTCTTTCCTTTCCCAACCTCACATCACTAGTAAGAGATGTGGGCTTATCAATGAAGGTTGATGGGGAAAAGAAGTGTGTAAAATAAAATATTTTGTTTGCTTGGCGCTTTTGATTTCATTTGATTTTGACATTTCTGATCTATGACTTTGGGATATCCTTTCGTTCCAAGAGATTTTAAGAGGGATAGATGTGACACCAAGAAGCATCTAGAACAGACCGTAGGCAAGGAAAACTTCACCTAGTAGAAAGAAAGAGCGAAGCCAAGTATGTAGGTCTTGGTATGGTTTCCGTCAATGTTTATCTGTCGAACTTGATGAGAAGATTTGAAAATACTTGATGATGTTTGAAGAGATGTGATTTGAATAATTTTAACAATATCTTCAGAAATTTGTAACATATTACTTAAGAGTAAGTTCTTGGACTACAATATTTATGAAATGAGTGAACAGGATGAACTAACTAAATTACTAATGCAATGCAACTGTAACCATGTACATATGAAAATGCAGGTGGAACTATATGTCATGATGTCTAAGGTGAAGAAAGTTGACAAATATCAAATTATTCACCCCTAGAAGTACATAGCGAAGAACCATTATCCTCAAATTTTTCATTCTCTTAACGAGGGCCTACCATTCTGGGTTTGAACTACAACCCTTGGCCAGAGGTGTATATGTCCCATTATTAAAAACATTTTTCTGAAAGAGGCGTTCACATGCCTCTTTGTCATGTTTTTGAGAGATGGCATGTGGGTGAGCATGACTATGGTGTTTGACCTTCTCTCTCATATTGAGCAGTATGTTAATGATGAGGTCTTGCCCCATGGATAGGGAAAACTTAGCTTCAGACATGCATGGGTCGAAACCAGGCTTTAGAATAGGGCAGTGCCTAGAGATGGTTTTGATAGGCATCGTTTCAATTTTAAATTACCCTTCTTCATTTGTTAATTCTATCATGTTCATATATAGATTTAGGTCATCAGAGGGAAGAGATGCTATACCGAGACGACTACCCATTCCTTGAGGTTTGAATGGGAGAAATATCGGTTTGTCATTCTCCAAGAGTTTCATAATTCCTGCTGTGGTTTTAGTGGAGACTATTTCCATAGAAATTGACTTATCTTTATTTGTCTTTGCCACCTCGTATATTTTTGGGTCAAAAAATTCAACCTTTGGAATGTCTGGGGTGACCGGGACTAACTCTTTTGTTAGAGGTGACTTGTTTAATTGATTCGTGGGAAGTTCATGCTCTGTATGGACTCCTTTCTTTTTCTTGAGGTTTTTTAAGTGTATATCAAAGGGTTTAGGATCCCCTTAAGCGATGAAGACTTTTTCGAAGTGTAGAAATATTATTTCTTGGAATAACATGGAAGGGATTTCCTTCATGTGGTGTATCCATGGATGACCGAGAATCATATTATAGTTGGTTTCCCGATCTATAATAAAAAATTCAGTCAGGATTGTTTTCGGTCCTAAAGTGACCGGTAGTATTATAGTTCCAATTGAAGTGGATTTAAGGCTGTCATATCCTCTTAGTGTATTTCGAGTCATGGAACAATTAGTTTCTCCATACCCTAGCTTTTGAAGGAAAGAGAAGGGGACTATATTAACTGCTTCCCCATCATCAACCATCGTGCATTTCACATAATTGTTATAAACCCACACTTGTAAGTGTAAGGCTGGATCACCTCGGCGTGCAATCTTAGCATCTATTGGCATTTTGTTTATTTCAAATATGAATTCAACATACCTATCCGGCTGCCCTGGAGGGTGGATATCAAAGTCTATATGGTTTACCTGTGTTTTGGGAGGTGGAGTGATGCTAATTAGATGACCTAAACCCAATGCTTCTAAAAGAGCAGCCCTGTGAGCAGGGGAGTTCTTTAATAAATCCAAAAAGAAGATGTGTGAGAAGGTTTTTGTTAGATCATTAATTAAATCGTAAGCACCCAGGGCTTTATTAATACTTGTTGGATATTGTCTGTCTCTAGTGGGTAACTTGGAATTAGCTGAGAGGAGTATTCTCGTGTCCTTGTTACAACTTCTATGGGTAGTTTGACATCTAACTCCACTAAACTGACTATCTTAGGTCATGCTTGACTTCCTAATTATGGCGCAGTTAATGGATTTAGTGAAGTTGAGGCTTCATGATCATTATTTCCTGTAATTACACCCTTGTTTGTCCCATTTGGATTTATCTTGTTATTGTTGTGATTTGGAAGCAGATCATTGAAGATCTTGAGGGGTGCATTTTGAGGGGAAACTGCCCCTGTAAAAGTATTTGGCACTGGTGACGTCGGATCTACCAAGAACATATCTATAAAAAGTTGTCTTTGTTCATCTGGAAAACGTTGCATGAATTTATTGTAGTCACGACATGTTCTGGTGTCATGGCCCCAAACTTTGTGGAAACCACAATACGAGTTAGGATTGTAATTCCTAGTCTGTTGGCTTGGTGTATATTGTGGCCCAAAACTCTGATCAAACCGTTGCCTATTAAAATTAAAATCTTGCGTTTGTTGTCTTTGGTTTGTATTCTGGTTTTGATGCCCAGTTGAGTTTTGGTTTGGGTCATGTGTAGGGTTTCGCCGTTGTTGTTGTTTTTGTTGTTGTTGTGGATGATTAAAATCCACTGTATTGATCGTTGGAGTGAAATTGTTGTTTCATTGGTTGTTTATTTGTGGTGGAGTATTCACAACATTTAACTTTCTAACCTAATCAGTTACTCCATCTGTTGTCACTCCGTGATTTTTATTAAGGATTTTAGGTCTTTGATTGACATTCGTGGTAGTAGGATAAGTTGTAGTATTCTGGTTGGAAGTGATTAACCTCCCATTTGCTCCATATGTTTTGCGACCACTATCAATTGCCACTTGATCTATTCGGAGAGCACTCTCAAGTATTTCATCGTAAGTTCTTAGTGGGAGCTTTTGGAATTCTTCCTTCACTTCTCTGCTGAGAGAATGAAGGAATAAATCACATAGTTCCATTTGGTCCATATTTGGAGCACTTGCTGAAGAATAAAGAACTGTGCGCCACCTTTGGATGAAATGGGCAACAGATTCATTGTGTTCTTGTTTAATGTGCAAGAATTCCCTGATTCCATTCCTTAATAGTTTGTTCATGTCAAAGGCCTTGATGAACTCTGAAATGATTTGCTTGAACAAATGGCTGGAAGCCTAAGGTATTCTATAATACCAATCGAGGGCGATGCCTTCCAAGGTTTTGGGAAATATTTTAGCAACAACCCCATCCCAAGGGAGTAATTCTCGAATGGCTGTAGTGTAAGCCTTGATATGTGCATTCAGATCTCCCTCACCTTTGTACTTGGGCAAATTGGGAAGAGGTCTTGGAAGCATGACACTTCGTATGGTGAAATCTAAGGGCTCTTTCAAATATTCTGAGTAAGTCCCTATCGCATATGTTTTGACCATTGATGGTGCCTACTGAGGGAGCATCAGTGGAATGGCTTGTTGACATGGCGTTGCATATGCATTGGTAGGAGCATAAGGGAACCCCTGTGGTTGAGTAAAAATACATGGAGAGGAGAACATATCCCCTTGTGGTGATTTGGAATACATGTTTAAGTATGAAGGGGTATTGTCCAAGAATGGATTATTTTGTACTAGACCAGGAGGTATTGCAACGGTGTTAGAAACAGTGGTTCTAATTGGCGTTTGTTGTGAATACTGAGGAGTCATGCTTAACGTGCCTATTCCTATGAGGAGGTCTATTTGGCTAGGGTTGGAATTTCCTGCCTACATGAGTTGAGAATGGTGATTTTCCTGAGCAAGTTCTAACCCCCTCACTTTTTCTACTAACATTGAAATGAATTCATTTGGTGAAGTCACAGTATTTTTCCTTAGCGGCGTTTGTTGTATATCATGGTGTTATATAGGCATGTGATATCCTACTATGAACTGATCGCTGCCCTGCCAAGTTTCCCCAAGGGCATTTCCTATATGTAATGGCATGGAGGTATTCTCTTGAAAGGAGACCTCAGGTTCTGTTAATAATCCAAAAGAATATGTGTGAGAAGGTTTTGTTATATCCATTAATTAAATCGTAAGCACCCATGCTTTCATAATACTGTTGGATATTGTCTTCGCTAGTGGGTAACTTGAATTAGCGAGAGGAGTATTCTCCGTGTCCTTTGTTACAACTTTCTTGGGTAGTTTGACATCTAACATCCACTAACTGCCTATCTTAGGTCATGCTTGACTTCCTAAATTATGGCGGCAGTTAATAATGGATTTAGTGAATTTTGAGGCTTCATATCATTATTTCCTGTAATTACACCCTTTGTTTGTCCATTTGATTTATCTTGTTATTGTTTGTGATTTGGAAGCAAATCATTTGAAGATCTTGAGGGGTGCATTTTTGAGTGGAACCCTGCCCCTGTAAAAGATTTGGCACTGGTGACGTCGGATCTACGCAAAACATATCTCTAAAAAGTTGTCTTTGTTTCATCTGGAAAACGTTGCAATGAATTTATTTAGTCACGACATTTCTGGTGTCATGGCCCCAAACTTTGTGGAAACCACAATACGAGTTGGATGTAATTCCTAGTCTGTTGGCTTGGTGTATATTTTGGCCCAAAACCTTGATCAAACCGTTGCCTATGAAAATTAAAATCTTGGGCGTTTGTTGTCTTTGGTTTTGTTATTTTCTGGTTTTGATGCCCAGTTGATTTTGGTGGGGTCCATTGTAGAGGTTTCAGCCGTTGTTTGTTTTTTTGGTGTTGTTGTGGATGATTAAAATCCACTGTATTATTAGTCGTTGGTGAAATTGTTGTTTACAAAAACCATCCTTGGTTTGTTTATTTGTGGGGAGTATTCACAACCTTGAACTTCTTAACCTAATCAGTTTTACTCTCATCTTTGTCACTCTCCTTATTTTTATTAAGTATTTTAGGTCTTTGATTGACCTTCTTGGTAGTAGGATAAGTTTGAGTATTCCTGGTTGGAAGTGAGTAACCTCCATTTTGCTCATATGTTTTGCGACCACTTCAAATGCCCTTGAATCTATTCGGAGAGCCTCTCAAGTATTCATCAGTAAGTTCTTAGTGGAGCTTTTGACATTCTTCCTTCACTTCTTCACTTCTCTGCTGATATAATGAGGAAATAATCACAATAGTTCCATTTGGTCATATTTGGAGCACTTGCTTGAAAATAAGAACTGTGCGCCACCTTGGATGAAATGGGCACAGATTCATTGTGTTTCTTGTTTATGTGCAGAATTCCTGATTCCATTCCTTATCGTTTGTTCATGTCAAAGGCCTTGATGAACTCTGAATTATTTGCTTGAACCAATGGCTGTAAGCCTAAGGTATTCTATAATACCAATCGAGGCGATGCCTTCCAAGGTTTTGGGAAATATTTTAGTCAACAACCCCTCCCAAGGGAGTAATGCTCGAATGGCTTAGTGTAAGCCTTGATATTGCATTCAGATCTCCCCTAACCTTTGTACTGGCAAATTGGGAAGAGGTCCTTGGGAAGCATGACACTCCCTTCGTATGGTGAAATCTAAGGGCCCTTTCAAATATTCTGAGTAATTCCCTAATGCGCATATGTTTTGACCATTGAATGGTGCCTACTGAGGTGAGCTCAGTGGAATGGCTTGTTGACTGGCTTGCATATGCATTGTAAGGACATAAGGGAACCAAACCCCTTGTGGTTGAGTAAAATACATGGAGAGGAGAACCATCTCCCCTTGTGGTGATTTGGAATACATTTGTAAGTATAAGGGGTATTGTCCAAGAATTGATTAATTTTGTAACTAGACCAGGAGTCTTTGCAACGGTGTTAGAACAGTGGTTATAATTGGCGGTTGTTTTGAATACTGAGGAGTCCATGCTTAACGTCCTCATTCTATAGGAGGTCCCTATTGGCTAGGGTTTGGAATTTTCCTGCCTACATAGTTGAGAATGGTGATTTTCCTGACAAGTTCTAACCCCCTCCTTTTTCTATAACTTAAATGAACAATTTGGTAAAGTCACGTCTTTTTCCTTAGCGGCGTTTGTTTATATCATGGTGTTATATAGCATGTGATATCCTACTATAACTGATGCTCCCTGTCCAGTTTCCCAAAGGCATTTTCCTATATGTACTGGCATGGAGGTATTCTCTTGAAGGAGACCTCAGGTTGTGTTTTGTAACCTCCTCAGTATGGGTACATACTTTGAGGACATTGTTCATTCCTAGTATAACGTACTAAACGTTCATCATCTAAACCTAGGTATGGGTCTGATTGTCTGCTAATTTGTGGTTTAAGTAGTATCTGAGGCGACGAACCAGATTCTCCTGTGAACATCATATTGTTCGAGCCTGAAGGCTCTGTTCATTGTGTTTGAGCGAGCTGATCCAACTCCTCTGTTTAGAAAGGTGAGCTATATTTGACCCTTGGAGTTTGTGTTGACAACTGGTTAGTTGAGTAGTTGTCACCCCATACTGAGAGCAAGGGTGATGATTGTCTATTCAGTTGAGCGTAATATGCCTCAAGTCTTAAGAGAGGCCTACCATATGCATCAAATCCTGACATATTCGGGGGGTATATGAATACCCGTAGAATAATGGGAAGGAGCGAAGGTGATGGTGAAAGCTAATGAGGTAGTAAAGACTAAAGAGTCGTTTTAATTTAAAAGAACCAATAGAAATCTGACTCCAGACCAGAAAGTAGAAAGTTCACGTTGGGTTCACCAATTTTGTACGATGGAAAAGTGACATGCGAAGATGATAATCAGCAAGTGGCTTTCCCCGTACCTGACCTCTCAAGGTCATGCCGAGACAACCGGTGGTTTTTAATGCGAGTGACTTAGATAAAGCCACAGCCGGGATTATGGCCAATTTTCTATGATAGACAAGGCTACAGGCAAGGATGAGAATCGGAAAGGAACTTTCTTATGGCTAACCATGGGAGGATCAGTGACTAAGATCTGGTAGTGTGATCTCTTGGTAGCTGAAATGACAAAGGGGAGATTTAGAGGCTTTGAGCGGGTAGCGTAAATTCCTTAGTGGTTTATCCTCCTAACTAGAATATCAATGTTAATCTGGTTATGAAGTCTCTGAATTAACTTAAACTAAAAATAACAATTTATACTACTGTTGAAAGGGAAACTAATCTAAACAGAATATACGATTGAAACATTATAATTACAAGCAACAACTAAACTAATTTTATACTAAAACTAAACAAGCGAGATAACCCGGTGTGGTTATTCACCTGTGCAGATGTGTGAATCTAAATAAAATATAGCGAATTAAATTAATTGAAAACCTTCAATCCTACCTCAGAAGTGAGTAACAAATCATAGTTTCTCAGAAACTATCATTCCCCATAGCTTCCTTGGCAATATTGAAAGCGAGCTTAACTAAAATAAAATGATTCACTACTCTATTTGATAATAACTTTGACAATTTAAACCTGGAGTTTACTAAGCAGAGGCAAATCCATTTTTAATGTAGCTTGTCCCCTCAGAGTGATCTCTTCGTTCTTGTGTGTTCACATGAATCCAGAAAGAGTAGGAGTAGAGCAGCATCAGCAAGAGAAGGCATTGGGATGATAGTCACTTTGAAGTAAAAATGGCACGAAGCACAAGTAGGAGAGGGATGGCGCAAGTGAACTAGCTTGGCCTATGTGATTCCTAGCAGGGTCATTGCAGCAATGATGAAACAAAATGATAAACAACAGTTACTCAAACAATGAGTAATAGCAGCTTCAGAGAAATACAATGAAGTACAAGTAGGAGAGGGATGGCACAAGAGAACAGATATTGGCCTATATGATTCCTAGCAGGATCGTTGTCAGTGTACAGTGAGGCATAACTAAATATTTAGAATTATAATCCATGCTAAACATAAAATGATTCATAAAATAAATCTAGGACTGAGTATTGAAGACTAAAGCTCAAGAATGAAGACTTCAGACCAAAGAACCAAGACCATTTACTTGTAAACAAGCTACATATTTATAGCATTTGCAATGACTAGAAGGCAAGTTCAAATTGAACTCTCCCACCATTAAACAAAGATAAATCACTGTTCAGGTGGCTAAAACATAAATACAAGCTTTAGTGGTTGAGAAATGAGGGTGAAAATTGAATTTTCACGCTTGACGTGATTGTCGGAGCATTCTGGAAAGTGCGTACAGGACCGCCGCCTTGGCCAAGGTGATGGTTACAGGACTGCCGCCCTAGCTTGGGTGACGGTTATAGGACCTCCACCCTAGCTGGGTGACGGTTATAGGACCGCCGCCCTGGCTGGGTGATGGTTACAGGACCACCAACCTAGCCTAGGTGACGGTTACAGGACCACCGCCCTGGTAGGGAGGCAGTCCTATAACTAACAACAAAAAAACAAGGAAAAAGAGAGAAAAGGCTAGGAAAAAACATGTAGAGGCTAGACAAGGATTTTTGGGATGCAAATGTATACTCAACGAGCTTTCTGGATTCCGAACACCTTACAAAGAGATCTTAATCATCATTGGGGTTTCCGTAACCAATTTCTGACTGTACAGTACATATAATTTTGGGTACGTATAGTTCCCCATCGAGAGAAGCGGCACGATATGCTCCTGACCCATACTTATGTGTGATAATGTAGGGACCAATCCAATTAGGGGAAACTTTCCACATTTACTTTATTCTAATGTAGAAACATTTTAATTTTCTTTAAGTACAAGATCACAAATTTTAAATTCATGTTCTCTGACATGTTTTTTTTCTTTGTTGATGCGTTGTTGATAAACCTGATGATGTTCAAGATCTTCTAGACGATTCTCATGTAATCATTCTAGTCATGCAATCATTTTAGGTATTAGTGATATTATTTTTTTGGGATGAAATCCTTTAGAGATATATAGAGCGATGGTATTTGAATTTTGAGAGGTAAAATGGCTTCAATAACATAGACAAGTGAATAAGGCATAACACATGTAGGTGTGCGTATGCTAGTTCTATAGGCCCATAAGGAAAATGAGATTTGGATGTGTCATTTCTTGCCTAAATCATTTAAATTTTCATGAGGATCTTGTTAAGTTTTTTGTTAAAGGCCTCAGCTTGTCTGTTTGCTTGAGGATAGTATGGTGAAGAGAAACTAAGTTTGATGTTAAACATATCACAGATATTTTTAACCTCCTTATTTTTTGAAGGATTTTCCATTTTCTGTGATGAGTTTATGCAGGATGCCAAAATGATACATATAATGTTTTGATATATGAAATTGACAACATGGATCTAGATTTTGTTGAGGTTAAAGGAATTGCTTCAACCCATTTAGTGAAGTATTCAGTTGCAGTGATGGTTGAGTGATGTTTTTGGGATTATTTTGGATTGATTGCACTAATGAGGTCTAACCCCCATTGAGAGAAAGGCCAGAGGTCCTAAGCAGGTTGTAGTGTTTGACTAGGAATGTAAATGAGATCATAATGGAGTTGGCATTTGACACACTTCTTTACGTATGTACACAAATCTTTGGTGATAGTAGGCCAATAATACCCTAGTCTGTATGATGAATCTTAATAATGGCATTACCACTGAAATTGACATCCACATATGCCATCGTGGACCTCTTCGATTGATTTGGTTGATTCATGTATGTTTTGAGACATCACAAGAATATACCGTTGAAACTACGTTTGTAAAGGATACCTCCTATGATGACAAATTGAGTGACCTATTGAAGGAATGATCACTTTAGTGGACTTTGCGATAGATCTGATAGAAGTTTGGATTCAGTGAGATAATTGTATATCCAAGTATACCATAGATCTAATGGATTTTCATCAATGATGTTAATGGAAGGTAGTCTCATTTTGATGTGAACGATGATCCAAGCGTTGAAAAACTAAAAACATCTTGGTTTTATCCTTTCATTTTTTTGTTTCGAAAGGGAAAAGGGATCTAAGGGAATCCATATAGTGTTTAAAAACCTATTAAAAGATCCTGAAATGGACTTGAATAGTGTAATGATCAAATGTGCCGAGGTGAAAATTGACCACCAAATTTATACTTTTGCAGTGACTTCATTTTTACACTAGATATTCTCCCTTGACCTGACTAATGACGAATTATGATTCTCCTTAGATTTCCAGGATTCGGACGCCTGAGAGAACTAGCGGTCTGTAAGCCCATTATTAAGGCTTCATATTCTGTCTATGTTATTGGTACACTTGAAATTTTAGTTTGAATTATAATGGAATGGGAACATTCCAGGGTGAGGTATGATAACGACACTTGAATCCTCCTCCCTCTTGGCATTTAACACCATCGAAGAAGAGGATCATTTTTGATAGGGATGAAATATGATTCATAGTTATGGGATTCATTGATGTTATTGATGGACTCATTAGGAAAGCACTTGCATGGGGCTGGTTGACTATCCATGAAATAAGTTCTTTAACGAGTTGATCTGTGATGGATTGACCCTTAATGGATTTTTGTGGAATAATTTCAAGATCAAATTCAGTCTTAAGCATAATCCATTAGGTTATGTGGTCATTGTGATAAGGTTTCGCATACATGGCTTTAAGTGGATTAAAACTAGTGACTATGTATGTTTTGTTATTAAGGACGTAATGTTGAAGTTTGGAGGTAGCAAAATATAATGCACAACAAAAAAAATCAGCTTCAGTGTATACTGTGTCTCATATTCATGAAGTTTGTGACTAATGTATTATTCAACTTGCTCACGACCTTGACCATCATAGTGGGAAAGCATGGCTCCTAAGGCATGTTCTAAATTTTATATGTATAAATAAAATGCCCCCCCTTCGTGACGGTGGAGTAAGAACAGGTGGTGACAAAAAATATTGTTTGATTTCATCGAAAGGCTTTCTGACAATCAGAATCCCAATTAAATTATATGTCCTTACGGAGCAAGTGGTGAAACGGTTGAAAGTGGTCAGAATAGTTGGGATATGACAATGTCGAATGGACTAACAACTTACCTTGAAGGTTGCGCAGCTACTTAAGATTAGAAGGTGGAGGAATTTCAACAATTGCTCTAACCTTTGCGGGATAAAATTCAATTCCCTAAAGATATATGATGAATCCTAAAAAAATTCCAGTAAGGAAACCAAAGAAACACTTCGTAAGATTAAGATGAATACAAAATTGGATGAGACAAGAGAAGATTGATTCAAGAACATCGAGATGGTTTTTACGTAATTTAGAATTTCCTGAAAAGGTCATCAACATAGTCCTCAATTTTTTTTTGGATAAGGTCATGGAAGATGTGTGTCATGGCACGCTGATATGTGGTTCCCCTACATTTTTAAGCCCCAAATGGCATGACATGGTAGTAGAAGGTTCCCCAAGGGGTGATGAAATAGGGTTTTATGTTGATCATCAAGGAGTGATGAGAATTTGATTGTAACTAGAAAAAAAATCTATAAGGGAAAGCATTTCATGGCCCGTGGTCAGGTCAACAAGCTGATATATGTTCAGGAGAGGGAAATCATATTTTGGGACAAGCAAGTTTGAGATCCCTAAAATCTGGTGCAGATGCATATCTTTCCTGAGGATTTAGTTAGAGGGACAATATTGGAAAACCATTGTGGAGAATCAATGGGTATGATAAAATTGGGTAGATAAGATAGGCATTTCAACTCTTCCTTAACAAGGAGAGCTTATACGGGGGTGCATTTTGTGGAAGTTTTTGTTTAATTGGTTTGGCATCAAGGGTATGTGACTATGTTGTGTATGAAAATGTTGGAGTCAATCCTGGGCATATCACTATATGGCCAGGCGAAGGCTTGATGATATTATGTTAATAATGTTGTGAAATCATGTAATTATTATGGACTTAAATATTGACAGACCTTAACTATACGGGGATCCTGTGGGGGTTCCTAAGTTAATGTTGAGTGTGGATTTGTTGAGAAGAGTTCGGTGTTTCAGATGGTAGAGACTTCTGAAGACAACGCTCCTTAGCTCCAATGTGAGAAAGAATATCTTGGTCATCCCGACACTGAAGGATATTTATTGTGGGTGAATCTTGCTCAACCATTTCCATGGACCAAACAAGATGGTAATGATTTGGTGGAGTGACCTGGATCGATAAGTGAGTGGTCTTAATGATACGACCATTGATTAAAAAACAATTTTGGTGGGATTGGTATAATATCATGTTTGTCCATGGGGATATGCAGGGTATTGTTAGACGATGATCGGTTCTAGTTCAGAAATTGGCATAGGGATGTAGAAAGTTTGGATGTAGTGGCTTCACACATGTCAGGAGGTGAAGATTTTTATAACCTACTCCATTTTTCTCAGTGAGCTATTGAGGGGTATGCATAGGATAGGTTAATGACATGAATGCCTTGTTCATAATGCATCTGAGGCCAAAACCCTTTCATACGTACAATGATGAAGATACATGCAAGCGAAGTTTGCGTTTGTCAAGGGATTTAAAATTTAACGTGGAAATGGCATGGCATGATGCGGGTTAATAGGATGGGGTGGTGGATTATTGATTCCACCATAAATAAGGTTTGTCTTGAGATAGGTCTGGGCCATAGGAGATAACATATCCAACATCAGAGGTCGTACATGGGTTGTTTGTCAGGAGAGACCATATGTTTTTGGTGAAGGGGATGGAATTGAGGATGAGGATATGATATTCCCCAAGGGTAAGACGCTTAACATCCGATTTAGTGAAAGAGGAATCATCTGGTAACTCAAAAGAAGATATCAATGTGCTAGTAGATGCTTAGATCATATGACTCTGATGTGGATTTAGGTACAAGTACGCCATTTGGGTACGGTACATCATGTAATAGTTAGTGAATGGATTTAGGATCAACGAGGAACAATGTAGGTCTTTCCTTCATGTTTGTATTTGAGATATAATGATGGAGAGTGGAAGGAACACATCACATGGTGCGTATCCAAGGGCTTCCTAATAACATGTTGTATTGAAACTATCCTTCTATAATGTAGAAGAGTTCTGGTAAGGTTTTGAGCACCGAACTTTGAGTGGCTAGGATAATAGTACCTAATGTGAGTACGATAGTGTCATTAAAAGAGCACAACAGGACTGGATGTTTGAGCAATAACTCATGTTGGGTAACTTAATATTGGTCAAAGGTGAGAGATGATATGATATTAATGGCTACACCATTGTTATCAATCATGACTATTTTGATAGAGATATCATTGATCTGAGCGGTAATGAAGAAGTGGCAAGTCGTGGTCTTTTGATCATAAGAGAAGGAAGTTTCAGATGGTTTGAATGATATGGAGGTAGGATTCTTTAAGAGCACCCATAAATTTTTGTTAATGGGGATCAAGTTGTTAGTTGGTACTAGTGATGGATTGAATAGGGCTTCTATCATGGCATGTTTATGACTAGGCAACATTTGAACAAGCTCATAAAGTGACATCCGGACAAGAGATAATGGTGTAATTATTTGACGACCACTTTTTTGTATTGTAGTGGATGGTGGTGTTGCGGTTTGTATAGAAATTTTGGATCTTTTGATGACGATGTTTGATTAGATTCTTCAAGAGATAAGGAAATGGACACCATAGGCTTATTAGGTGGAGTCCGATAGCTCAGGAGGTGGAGGTACGAAGATTGAAGCCTTATCTTTCTGTAGACCCAGATGATTACTTTGTCATAATCCTGCAAGTGAGTGGTGATGTGGATGACATCGAATTGGTGAAGGGTAGCATGTTTCAAGGAAATGGATGTCTTCATGTTTTAAGTCGATGTTGATGTTGTAATACTGGTATTTGACTGAGAAGGAAGGAAGGAGTGAAACTGTCAATATTCTGAACTTTCTGATGAAAGGATCTGTAATATTTTATGGTGTGGCCTCCTATGTCCTATCGTAATCACAGAAGACATTAAATTCATACCAGGCAGGTTTCCATCCAATGATGGTCCGATGGCTTGGAAGGAGGTAATGTGATGATTGACTTTTATAATAGAGTTATCGAAGATGGTGACATAACTCCCTTTAGGCCCGTACGTGGATGGTAAGTAAGGCTGAGCTATCTCATCCTTCTTGGGAGGAAGAGAGGTAGGTTGTTTAGTTGTGGTTTGTTTATTTTCTAGTTGTGGAGGTTTTCTAACTATTTTAACAGATGGGGGATGAGGATCATGTATGGGCGTATGATACAAAGACAATGTGGTAGCTTGGTGGATGGGTTTTACTCCTGTAATAATATGGTGATTAACCAGTATAAAGGAGTGGGAACCATGCAGGTAATTTTTATCTAGAGGGACATAGTGAGGAATTTTAAAATCTTCAATGGTGTCTTGTTTAGAAGGTCCCATAGGCCTTGGTCTTGACACAACAAGAGGGTCTTCAAAAGTGGGAATGCCCCTTATAGAACGACATGGAAAAAAGGTTGAGGACCACAGAAACAATATGTTTCATAATAATACAGACTTCTAAAGACCTGAATGACACCTTGTTTGTTAGGACCTTTTGAGGTTTTGGATGAACTTGGTATTTTTTTCGAAGTTGATGATATTGAGGGAATAATATTTTGGATGGCAATTAATATCTAAAAAAAATTATTGTAAGGTTTTAGTCATTGATTTTGTGAATTGAAGATGAATGCAACCCATGATTGGCTTATGTGGAGGTGGTGATAAGGGTCATCAATCCTCACCATTAATAATGTTAATCTAGGTTGGTTCCGAGGTTGTTGCATTAGAGAAGAAGATCTTGAAAGCAGCTCCCTTAAACAAATCTTAAACTTACATAATTGAAGCATACATGCATAAATTTTACTGCACACTTGTAGAAATTGAAACACCTTGTATAAATGAAATCACACTTGCGTAATAATCACACTTGCATAAATTGAAATTGTTGAAATTGAAAATAAAGGAAAGAGGAAAAGCACTTGTAGGTTCACAAAAGAAATTACATAACTAAAAAAAAAGAGAACTTTACACAAAGGAAACTACAGAAATAAAGAACTAAACATTACACATTGATACAGCTCTTGGAATGAGTGGTTAGCTCATTCCTTGAAGAGAAATTTAATTCATACTTTTTACTTCAGAACTACAGAAAAACTCCTTTTACTTCCAAATTGGAAAGAAATACCCGATCTTGATTCTTGAGGCAAAGAATTACTTATCTCGTATGGAAGGTCATTTATAATTCATGGCATCCAACCAAGCTCTTTAATTTAGGAAATACAAATTTTTTTTTACAAATCTATTTTTATCCACTCCTAAACAACTAAGATCTGTATCTCCCAAATACGGAGAGAGATATATTATTGCAGTCAAATCTTTCATTGCTTATTTAGGAAGATTGCTACCAAATCTCTCCTTGCTTTTCGGTACAAATTTATAATGATTTTATTCTTCTACATTATTAGAAGGATGCTTTTTCCCCTCAAATATTATTTTAAACAAGTACCTTTCTCCTCGGATTCCCATTTGACTTGGTTATTTTTGACTGTGGAACTTTTGACGCTTTCCTGATAACGCTTTTTTCTTAGACTGAAGTTCCATAAAAGTTGATTATCTTCATTGGTAAAACCTGTTACAAATCTGAATGAGATTTTTTAAACAATGTTTTCTATGACAAAACCTCTCTTCATATTTCTGTTTTTGTTTCTGGACATTTTAGCGCTCATCTTATACACTTTTCCCTCAGACTATAGCTCACTAAATGTGTGATATCTCTCATCATTGGTAACTTGTAACACATATGATGAGGTTTTTTTGTTAAAGAAATTTATATTAATAAAACCTCTCTTAGATTTTCTATTTTAATTTTATGTTTCTGTTTTATGGAACTTTTAGTGTTCGTTTGATACACTTTTCCTCAGACTACACTCCTAAAAGTTCGATATCCCTTCATTGTAACCCTGTAGAAAATCTGAATGAGTTTTTTGTTAAACCCTTTCTATGAACAAAAACCTCTCTCATATTTTCTATTTTACTTTTTTTTTCTATTTATGAAACTTTTAGTTCTCGTCTAATACACTTTTCCTTGGACTGCAGCTCACTAAAAATTAGATCTCCCTTCATTGGTAAAACCTGTAGCAAATATGAATGAGGTTTTGTTAAACCATTGTTATAACAAAAATTCTCATATTTCCTATTGGAATTCTCTGAGTTTTTACAGTCCCTAAAAAAAAACGGTCATTCCGTTGATGCAGCTTTCCATAACTAAATCTAATTGGTCCAACGCATGTAACTTCTGGAACTAAATTTAATCAATTCTACAAGTTTAGAACTAAATGTGATTCCAGAACTAACCTGGGTTTTCGGACTAACTCTTTGAGTTCCAATCAACTCTACGAGTTCCGAAGCCTAATTTAAAACAACTACAACATTGCATAAAGCGGCCTCGGATTTGAGATGATTCTTTTTTGAACTGTCAATAAATTTTCAAGAAAAATCTGAATATGATATCATATTTGAGTTTAAATTCATTGTTCATGATTAGTTCTAATTTTCCCAATACTACCTTTATCTTTCCTTTATGTCCTGCTGTTTCACTCGGAATGACTCGTTCCTATAGAAACAGATAAGAGTTAGGTGCTAGAGGAATACCTGTATAATGTCAAAGATGGTAATGCGCGGCCCGTAGAGAAAGATCAGCTGATTGCGAAGAACTCTTTTTGTCTTGAGGACTACCTACCAATAACACAAACAATACGATTTTTGTGGTGTGGGTTTGGTGTGGGGTGGGTGTTGTGTTGGGGTTGGGGTTGGGTTGTTTTTGTTGTTTGGGGTTTAGGTTTGGGGTGGGTGTTGTGGTTGGGGTTGGGGTTGGGGTTGGGAGGCGGTTGGGTTTGTTTTTGTTGTTGTGGGTTTGGGTTTGGGGGTGGGTTTGTTGGGGTGTGTTGGGGTTGGGTTTTGGTGCGAGGTGGGGATAAAAAAGGGGGTTAGATAGGTAAAAGTAGAGGTTTAAATAAAGGTAGGGATAAGGATGCTGGGTTGGGTTTGGCAGGCACGTCCGCAAGTTGACGACGATGCTGGGATAGGATGCCCCCGCTGGGTGCGGATTGGCAGCCACACGTATCTGCAGCTCATGGGGGCCATAATGCAAACGAGGTGGGACTCGGTGGAGGTCCAGAGGACAGGGAGCGATAGATAGAGAGAGATTCATAGCCTGATGGTCACCCTCATCGAGAGATGGGATTCCGGCGACCAATGTGTTCTCTCCCGATTGGGGAGATGGACCGTCACATTGGAGGATGTGTATCGCATCCTCGGGTGGTTAACTATCGAGCGGGAGGAGGCAGTCTTCAGGTAGATAGGGATGCCATGGGAACAGCTTATGCAGGTTTTGGGGATGCAGCGCGTACTGACCTACCACAGCACGATATCGGGTTTACGGTGACATGTACCGTGCACATCGACACGCAGAACACGACACTGGGTGTTGCTGATGGATGATGATCGGGATTACCTGCTTCGCCCTCCCGGGACTCAGAGGGAGGCCGCTTTCCACGAGCATTGATGGGGGTGCTGCTTGAAGATGGTGGAGGAGCACCAAACCGTTACACATGGGGCCCATCCAGTATACCTGGTGAAATATAAAGGGAGTTATGGGGCTAGCACCAGGCGGGGCGGTGTTGATATTCGGGCAGGTATTTGTTATAACATTTTTTTGTTGGCATTGTTGGGCATATGAGCAACATAGTATGGATCAGGGCCAGTAGGATCCGTGGTTTACCCCCAGCAGCCAGGGCCACGGGTCATTATTACCGATTATGGCTTTCAGAGGTGGTTGGGGGTCGTGGGCCACCAACGAGCAGTTGTTGCAGGTCGGGAGGATTGTGGCGTTACTATAGACATTTGCTGAAGAGGGCCTGGACAATAGTAGACAGTGTATGAGACCCTACAGAGGTCACCATCCTGGCAAGAGGAGCCGCGTATAGCTGCGCCGACCATACACATTCTGGATAACAGGACGGATGGCGGGGAGAGTACGAGAGGATTACCCAGAGAGGGGGTACGCAGGGCAGATGGGGTGCGGAACAGGATGAGCCACCTCCCTTCCATCAGTACAGGAGGGAGGATGTAAAGGCACCCAATGCCATGACACCACAGCCTTTGGATCCAGATTGGGTTGTAGAGAGGCTAGCAGGTGAAGGGTGTATGAATGATGCTGGCGTGCACGGGAAGCATAACAGGGTGTGGTGGGTGGGAAAAATGGAGAGCAGCAGGATAGTATCACCTGCCAGCCAGACGTTGCTGCAGTGAAGTGAAGGAGAGGAGAGATCAGCTTAGGGGTCAGGTGAGCTCTTACAGGGGCAGAGGGCAGTAGCGGCTGTGAGGCACAGATAGGGGGCTACAGGGGCAAGCTAGCCCAGGCTCAGGCCACAGCACAGGCAAGCACCGCACCAGCACCACAGCCACAAGTGCAGGTATAGGCAGCAGCACAGGACTGGCACCCACCGCAGTCAAGGGGTACAACCAGCAGCACAAGCCACAAGGCGCAGGGGGCCATTGGTGTAGGTGACAGGGGGACCAGCCCTAGCCCTTCAGTGGCTAGAGAGTGCTATATGGAGGTTAGAGTAGAGGGCCCGATATATTATGTAGGATTATTCTTGATGGTACGGAAGTCGAGTATCAGGGCTTATGCAGCTCATAGGGCAGAGGACCTCTCACAGCTAGAGATCTCAGGGGAGGTTGCAGCCAAAAGCTGGGTGTCTGTGACGGGCAGGAGGCGAGGAGGCACCACAGGGACCAGAGGGGGAGAGGGTTGCCGAGGCGGTGGGGAGAGCTGAGAGATCCCAGGGACATGGTTTTTGTATTTAGAGATGGGCACCGGTCTGCGACCGGGTGTTTGTATGATAGAGGGGCCTGCGTCGCCTATGTAGTATTCATGGTATTCATCATTCATTTATTGTATAACGGCCTGCGAGCCGAGTAGGGGTTTGTATAGTGGAGACCGGCCGGACGGCCGAGTTGTTATCTATTTTTGATACGAGGGACCGGCCTCGAGCCGAGCGAGATTTCTGATATTTGTAAGGGCCTGCGTGTAGGCCCTCGTCTTAGTGTATGATGATCCGGATCACAGGAGGCCCCGATGCAGGGCACATTGTATATTTAACAAATGTGTATATATATCTAGAGATGATGTTTTGATCCACATGTTGTGTTCAAAAAATGGTTTTAGTCTTTCGTCGATGGTTTGGGTAATAGAAATTCTGATGAGTTAAGTTGACATGTTGGATATAGGATGATGTATTGTTTTGTTTTGGCACGTTATATATAAGACAGGTATGTGATGAATTGTCTGGTTTTTGGTCTTGTTATATGTGTATCAGATGAGTGTATCCAAATGATGTATAGAGTGATAGTGTTTTTTTTTGATATCCAGTAGATGGCTTGTTTGTTTTTATGAAAATGGTTAATGATACGTGTGATGGATGGAGAAATATGTAAAATGGTGTTGTTATGCAGGAAAAGAGGGTGGGCGCGACAAAAAATTTAGGTAAAAAAATGAAAAGAAAAGAAAAGAACCTGTTCAAAAAAGGCAGGGTGGGTGTAACAGGTGTAACAGATATCGGTTATAAAACGATGGCGGTGGTAGGTAATAGACCAATCGGTTATATAACCGATACCGGTTGATTTAGGTATGAGCTTTTCTAAAAATAGAAAAGCTAGGGGGGTTGACAATTTAAGTTCTGATTTTTAGAGCCAGCAAGAGGTAATACGGCGAACGCGACGCTTTTGAAGAATGAGGATAGGTATTTGCATGGAGATTTGAGTGATAAGGATAAAAAGGACAGGAAAGGTGAATGCGATATGAATCAGAAAGAGAAAGGTGAATTTGATAGAGTGGTGAATAATGGCAGACGGAGGGAAGCATCCAGCAGGCGGGGGGACGAGAGGGGAAGAAAAAGTGCCACCGCAAGGTGCTGCAACCCAAGAGGTAAACGTTTTGATTGTGATCTGATTTTGCAGTGGTATGAATAGAGATTAAGTGGGGAGATATGGACAAAGAAAACATGATAGCAAAGGTTTCTAGGTGAGGTAATATTAGGGGTAGGTAATCAGGGTGGTTCAGTACGTTTGTGTGTTTATAGCAAGAAAATAATAAAACGCTCAAAATTATTGTCGTAGGCAGTGAGTTTAGGCAGGATGTATAAAGGTGACAGGACAGTATCGGTTAGGGGACAACTGGTTTATCGGTTACTAAAACGGTACCAGTTTACATAATGATACGGTTGCTGTAGCAATTTCCAGAAGGTGGAAAGAAACTCGTGGGGATGATGGATTGAATGGTTGTTGTTATTTTGTTTGAGTGTGCAGGCAGAGGCAGGGTTGGGAATGAATGATAAGGTGCCAGCAATGTGTTCACGGATCCGAGGGATGTAACACCAGTGGAATGGACATGAAAAATCGTTTGGGGTTAAGTGGAACCATTATTATTTCGAATCGACAGTAATCATGGTATGTTACAGGCGTGATTGAGAGATTTGGAATCCCGAGGACAAAATCCGTTTATCGGCCAACAGGGGAGATGACGTAAACATTGAAGAGGTGTCCATATTTTGAGACTCCTATATTATTACAGGAGAACCAGTATCTCAGGCACTACCTAGCGCGGAACGTGGATGGAGCGATTAACAGCCAGAGTATTGGTCCATACGCACGAGATTTGACACAGCGAGGTGTAGCCTTTACGTATGGGGTAAGGTAATGTATTGCAGACACCCTGAGGGAGACAAGGTAGCAGTGAGGATATTAATGATAGCGGGGTTTAGGGTATTATTGCATTACTGAGGGCAGAAGGGGAAGATTTCCAAAGGCATTGATGTGTCGTTATCTGGGATGATGGGAGAACGGAACGTGACGTGGCTATGGGCGGGCACCTGACACGATTGGTGGAGCCTAACAGGGGTTATGGGCTTGTAGGTGAAAGCAAGGACGACGCTGGATTGTTCATACTTTATTACACTGTTGGGCCTATGAGCAATTGTTGGTGCGATCAATAGGCCAATCCCTCCAGGTAGGAGAGCGGAGGACCGGAGTACAGAGGTTGGATTAAGATGAGGGGTCAGACAGAACAAGAGGCAAGATCTCAGGGAGTGACGGGTGACATTGAGTATTCCCAGGCAGGTATGGGAGAGAGTGACGGTTGCGGATATCTTGGAGGCCTTACGGGACTATATGGTAACAGAGAATATAGCTGGAGGAAGTTGAGGGGTTTGGGAGAGTGACTTGAGGTGGATCGCGGGGCAAAGGCAAGGATGAATATGAGAGGATTCCTATAGATCGCGTGCGGCGACAATTTGGATTTGTGAGGAGATACCCGGGATATAGACCATATATGAGATCGACGCGCGAGGGGCAGCATTCGCACCTTCCCCGGCCAACATCTCCAGAAGGGCCTGGAAGAGGTAGCAGCCAATAGCAGGTAATGGATGCAGGAACGACAGAGGCCTATAGATTATGGTGGGCGGTAGCAGGAACTGCGAGGGTACATGAGAACCCTGACATTGTATGATTACAGCGCAGAGAGATCGTTGCAGAGTTTAGTAAGCAAGATCCAAACGCAGGTGAATGAGACAAGAAGATTGTTGTGGTTGGGAGTCACGGCGAGCGAAGACTAGAGGCTGGAGTTCTCCATGTGAGAGGGCATATTTATATGTTACAGGAGAGATTGGGCGATTAGTGGGCGCTGTCCGGTTATTTAGCGGGGCGCCGGACCAATAGCCGTGGTACCTTTGGGAAAGAGAGGCCTGGTGAGAAGGGTTGGGGTCAACAGATTCACGATCATCACTGAGTCGGGATGAGGTGTGAGTTTGGAGAATAAAAAAGGGACCGACCGCGGGTCGCTGTTAGAAGAAGATGTATTTGTTATCATCTAAATAAAATGAGATATGTATGTTGGAATTGTGTTTGAGTTATAATAATAAGAAGTTTGCGTTTGGGTTTTTTTGGTGTTTTGAAAAAGGATAAGCGGAATGTGATTAAATAAAAATACACAAAAAATTATATTTACCAACAACATGATAGGTTATGGTCGGGGATGGTCGGAGCTACCCTTGGGAGACCCATGTCTAGAAGTGCTGACCTCATAGCCCATGAACAAAGCTAAGGAGGGGCTCAGACCGATTTGTAGTTCTCCTGGACAGGGAGAGGTGAATTCATGGGTAATTGGACGGTTTAGGCAATTGGTGGTTGGTAAAAATATTAAGAGTGGGAAAAGGTAAGGTTGATGGGGTTGGTAATGAATGCGTGATGTTGTAAAAGGTATAAGGGAAGCGAAAGTTAGACTACCAAGTAGAAGGGAAACATGTTTGTTAAGGTAAACACCATCATAGATGCGAGGCAAAGAAGAAAGAGTGCTCCGTAGGTGAAAAGAGCTAAACAACAAACACGTAGATCGATGGAGCCCTAGGTACCGTGCCTAGACGAGAAGTCAATAGGTGAAAAGAGTTGTGTGATCGCAATATATCGAGCGGACATTACGCCCTTGAGTTGCAACAAAGGGTGAGGGAGGTGGCGGGTATGCTGAGTGCAGAGAAATATTACAAAGTGAGTGTTACTGACGAAAGAGAACCTACCTAAATAGACAAGTCCATGACCGCAACATTCCTTTTGAATGAGGCTTTTATTTTAGTGAAGGTCGACGGATTGGATGCTGGGAAGTTCTACCAGGGATATTGATTGATTATTCTTGAGGTCTCACGAAGCTGATCGATTGGAGAAGCTTGATAGAGGCTGACGTGTATAGCTGTCTTCGGGGAGCAGTCGATTATAGTAGCAGATATGATTTTTTTTTTAAGTTAGTGTATAGTGTCCTTCAGGGGAGCAGTCATATCAGAGAATAGCAGCAATAATTGGGCATATAGTTGTCCTTCGAGGGAGCAGTCTCTAATTAATTTAGATGAATAGAGTTCTTTTTAGCGTGAAGCATCTAAGTTAGAGTAGGAAGTTGGACTCAAGAAAATCCCATAAGAACATGGCTTTCTCTAATTCTTTGAAATCATGGACTAGACTAAAAAGGGAAAGGCGTCGTCAAGGGGAGTGAGAAGGTGCGAATCAAACTATGTGAGATGATTGTTATTAGAGGGTTGGTAGGAACAGAGTGTACCATAGTGGTAAGTGAGCTCAAGTGGATAGACAGGGAGATAAGAAGTGATATAACACTAATTTCAACAGTTTTAGTAATGATGTTGGCTATGAGCACATCGTAGCATCAGGACCGTAGGGTACCCCAGCAGGCCAGGCCACGGGGTCATATACCGATATGGCTTTCAGAAAACAAGGGTGGTTTGGGGGTCGTGGGCACGCCACGAGCAGTTTGTTGCAGGTCGGGATGTGGCGTAAATATAGACATTTGCTAGAGGGGCCTGACAATAGTAGACATTGTTAAGTTTTTTTTTTATGAGGACACTACAGAGTAACCATCCTGGCCCAGAGGAGCCTGGTGTATAGCTGCGCCTGATCCAGTACACATTCTGGATAACAGGAGGAGGCCGGGAAGATACGAGAAGGACCCCTAGAGGGGGTACGCAGGCAGATGGGGCTGCGGACAGGATGAGCCACCTCCCTTCCATCAGTACAGGAGGGAGGATGTAAAGGCACCCAATGCCATGACACCACAGCCTTTGGATCCAGATTGGGTTGTAGAGAGGCTAGCAGGTGAAGGGTGTATGAATGATGCTGGCGTGCACGGGAAGCATAACAGGGTGTGGTGGGTGGGAAAAATGGAGAGCAGCAGGATAGTATCACCTGCCAGCCAGACGTTGCTGCAGTGAAGTGAAGGAGAGGAGAGATCAGCTTAGGGGTCAGGTGAGCTCTTACAGGGGCAGAGGGCAGTAGCGGCTGTGAGGCACAGATAGGGGGCTACAGGGGCAAGCTAGCCCAGGCTCAGGCCACAGCACAGGCAAGCACCGCACCAGCACCACAGCCACAAGTGCAGGTATAGGCAGCAGCACAGGACTGGCACCCACCGCAGTCAAGGGGTACAACCAGCAGCACAAGCCACAAGGCGCAGGGGGCCATTGGTGTAGGTGACAGGGGGACCAGCCCTAGCCCTTCAGTGGCTAGAGAGTGCTATATGGAGGTTAGAGTAGAGGGCCCGATATATTATGTAGGATTATTCTTGATGGTACGGAAGTCGAGTATCAGGGCTTATGCAGCTCATAGGGCAGAGAACCTCTCACAGCTAGAGATCTCAGGGAGGTGCAGCCACAGCTGGGTGTCTGTGACGGGTAGGAGGCGAGAGGCACCACAAGGACCAGCGGGGAGAGGTGCTGAGGGCGGTGGGGAGAGCTGAGAGATCCTAGACATGGTTTTTGTATTTAGAGATGGGCACCAGTCTACGAACCGGGTGTGTATTGATAGAGGCCTGCGTGCCTATGTAGTATTCATGTATTCATTCATTCATTTATTGTATAACGGCCTGCGAGCCGAGTAGGGGTTTGTATAGTGGATACCGGCCTGCGAGCCGAGTGTATATCTATTTTTGATACGAGGGACCGGCCTGCGAGCCGAGTCGAGATTTCTGATATTTTTACGGGCCTGCGTGTCGGCTTAGTTGTATGATGAGATCACAGGAGGCCCCGATGCAGGGCACATTGTATATTTACAAATTTGTATATATATATAGAGATGATGTTTTGATCCACATGTTGTGTTCAAAAAATGTTTTAAGTATTTCGTCGATGGTTTGGGTATAGAATATATGATGAGTTTAAGTGACATGTTGATATATGGATGATGTTGATGTTTTTGTTTTTGCACGTATATATGAATGACAGGTTATGTGATGAATTGTTGGTTTTTGTGTCATTGTTATATGTGTATCAGATGAGCTGTATCCAAATGATGTATAGATTGATAGTTTTTTTTTTTTGATATCCCTAGTAGATGGCTTGTTTGTTTTTTATTGAAATGGTAATGATACGTGTGATGGATGGAGAAATATGTAAAATGGTGTTGTTATGCAGGAAAAGAGGTGGGCGCGACAAAAATTTAGGTAAAAAATGAAGAAAGAAGACCTGTTTCAAAAAGGCAGGTGTGTAACAGATATCGGTTATAAAACCGATGGCGGTAGGTAATAGACCGATATCGGTTATATAACCGATACCGGTGATTTAGGTATGAGCTTTTCTAAAAATAGAAAAGCTAGGGTGACAACTTAAGTTCTGATTTTTAGAGCCATGCAAGAGGTTAAATACGCGAACGCGACGCTTTTTGACGAATGAGATAGGTATTTGCATGAGAGATTTGAGTGATAAGGAGAAAAGAGACAGGAAAGGTGAATGCGATCTGAGATTCAGAAAGTAGAAAGGTGAATTTGAAAAGAGTGGTGATCATGGCAGAACGAGGAGAAGCATCCAGCAGGCAGGGACGAGAGGGAAGACAAGTGCCACCACAAGCTGCTGCATACCAAGAGGTAAACGTTTTGATTGTGATCTGATTTTTGCATGTGTTATGAATAAGAGATTAAGTGGGTAGATATGAAAAAGAAAACATGATAGCAAGGGTTATAGGTGAGGTAAGTATTACGGGGTAGGTAATCAGGGGTTTTCAGGTACGTTTGTATGTATAGAAAGGAATAAACGCTCAAATTATTGTCGTAGGCAGTGGGTTTAGGCAGGCTATATAAAGGTGACAGTGACGGTATCACTTAGGGACAACCGGTATCAGTTACTAAACTGGTACCGGTTTACTATAAACGATACCGGTTGCTGTAGCAATTTCCAGAAGGTGAGAAAGAAACTCGTGGGGATTTGATGGATTGAATGGTTGTTTGTTATTTTGATGTGTGCAGGTAGAGGTAGGGTTGAGGATGAATGATAATGTGCCAGCACTGTTGTCACGGATCCGAGCCGGATGTAACACCAGCGGAATGGACATTGATAAATCATTTGGGGTTAAGTGGAATCCGTTATTATTCACGAATCGCACGTAATCATGGTATGTTACAGGCGTTGATTGAGAGATGGAATCCCGAGACAAATACCTTTTATCTACCAACAAGGGAGATGACAGTAACATTGGAAGATGTGTTCCATATTTTGAGACTCCCTATTACAGGAGAACCAGTATATCAGGCACTACCTAGCGCGGCACGGGGAGCGATAACAGCAGTATTTGGTCCATACACATGAGATTTGACACAGTGAGGTTTATCATTTACGTATGGGGTAATGTATGCAGCACACCCCTGAGGAGACAAGGTTAGCAGTGATATTAATGATAGTGGTAGGGTATTATGCATTACCGAGGGCAAAAGGAGGAAGATTTCCAAAGGCATTGATGTGTGTTATCTGGGAGATGGTAGAAAGGAACGTTACGTTTGCATGGGCACCTGCATATTTGGCGGAGCTATACAGGGGTTTATGGGCTTGTAGGAAAAATCACAGGACGATGCTGGATTGTTGATACTTATTACACTATTGGGCCTATGAGTACATTGTTTGTGTGCAACCAATAGGCCAATCCCTCCAGGCAGGAGAGACCGGAGTACAGAGGTTGGGATTCAGACGATGGGTCCAGACAGAACAAGAGGAAAGATCTCAGGCCGTGACGGGTGACATTGAGTATTACACGCAGGTATGGGAGAGAGTGACGGTTGCGGATATCTGTTGGAGGCCTTACGGAAACTATATGGTAACAGAGAACATAGCTGAGGAGTTGAGGGGTGTAGAGCGACTGAGGTGGATCGCGGGGTACAGGCCAGGTGAATATGAGAGGATTCCTATAGATCGCGTGCGGCGACAATTTGGATTTGTGCAGGATATACCCCTGGCTTATAGACCATATATGAGAATCGATGCCGAGGCAGCATTCTCACCTCCCCGGCCAACACCTCTAGAAGGGCCTGAAGAGGTAGCAGCCGATCGCAGGGTAATGGATGCAGGAACGACAGAGGCCTATAAATTATGGTGGGTAGCAGAACTGCGAGGTGTACGTGAGCGCCCTGACATTGCTGTGATTACAACGAAGAGAGATCGTCTGCAGAGTTTAGTTCAGCAGCTCCAAACGCAGGTGAATGAGACAAGAAGATTGTTAGTGGTTGCGGAGTCACGAGTAGCGAGACTAGAGGCTGGAGTTCTCCATGTGAGAGGGCGTATTCAGATGTTACATGAGAGATTGGCAGATCAGTGGGTGGTACCAATAGCCGTGGTACCCTTGAGGACAGAGAGGCCTGACAAAAGGCGTCGATGATCACGATCATCACCTGGGTCGGGATGAATCGTGAGGGTTTAAGTAAATGTTATAGAGGAATAAAAATAAATATGTCGACCTGCGTGTCGATGATAGAGAAGATGTATTTGTTTAACATCTAAATAAAACTGAGATATGTATGTTGATTTGAGTTACGATAATAATAAGAATGTTTGCGTTGTGGTTTGATTTTCGGTGTTTTGAAAAAGGGGATAAAGAGGAATGTGATGAAATAGAAATACACAAAAATATTTATATTTACCACACATGATAGGTTATGGTAGGGGATGGTCAAGCTAACCTTGGGAGACCCCATGTCTCTGAAGTGCTACCTACATAGCCCATTGCACAAAGCAAGGAGGGGCCTCAGACTGATGTAGATCTCCCTTAGGATCAGGGAGAGGCGAATTTAGGAAATTTGGTACGGTTTAGGAAATTGGTTGGTTGGTAAAAATATTAAGATTGGTAAAGGTAAGGTTGATGGTGTTGGTAATGAATTGGTGATGTTGTAAAAGGTATAAGGGAAGCGAAAGTTAGCCTACCCAAGTAGAAGGGAACCATGTCTTGATTAAGGTCAACACACAATCCTAGATGCGAGGCAAAGCAGAAAGAGTGCTCCGTAGGTGAAAAGAGCTAAACAAACCACACAACGTAGAACGAGCTTGGAGCCCTAGGTACCGTGCATAGACGAGAAGTCAATAGGTGAAAAGAGTTGTGTGATCATAATATATCAAGCGTACATTACGTCCCTTGAGTTGAAACAAATGGTGAGGTGAGGTGGATGGTATAGCTGAGGTGCAGAGAACTTATTACAAAGTGAGTGTTCTGAAGAAAGAGAACCTAGCCTAAATAGAAAAGTCCATGACTCAAAAGTCCTTTTGAATGAGACTTTTATTTTATTGAATGTAGACTGATCGATGCGGGAAGTCTACAAGGGATATTGATTGTATTATTCTTGAGGTCTTCACGAAGCTGATCGATGCGAGAAGCTTCTGCTAGAGGCTGACTGTGTATAGCTGTCCCTCGAGGGAGCAGTCTATTTATAGTAGCAGATATGATTTTAGTGCATAGCTATCCTTCAGGGGAGCAGTCTATAGAGAATAGCAGCAATAATTTTGCATATAGCTGTCCTTCGAGGGAGCAGTCTATATTTAATTTAGATGACTAGATGTTCTTTTTAGCGTGAAGCATCTAGTTTAGTAGGAAGTTTGACTCAAGAAAATCCCATAAGGAATACGGCTTATCTTAATTCTTTGAAGTCATGGACTAGACTAAAAAGGGAAAGGCGTCGTCAAGGGGAGGTGAGAATCAAACTATGTGAGCTTGATTGTTATTATGAGGTGTAGGAAACAGAGTGTATGTAGTGGTAAGCGAGCTCAAGGGATGAGCGGCAGGTAGATAAGAAGTGATATAACACTAATTTCAACAGTAGAATGGTCGAAGATGCAAGGCATTAAGGGGTTCAGGCTCAGGTTTACCATTAAGCGAAGTTAAACGATAAGTGCCTGATCCATAGGTGTGAGTGATTATATAAGGCCCAATCCAATTGGGAGCCAAATTTTCCATGTTTGCTCTTTTCTAGTTTGGTGACATGTTGATTCTCTTTGAGGACAAGATCACCAACCTTAAAAGTATGCTCATGAAGTCGCTTATCATAAGCACGTTTGATGCGTTTTTGATAGATTTGAAGGTGATCAAGAGCTGTAAGACGACCGTTCGTCAAGAAGCTCCAATTGGGCTAACCGCTCTTGACGGAAATCATCATTGGTGAGAATATCCTGAAGAGATATTCTAAGGGAGGGTATTTGTATTTCGAGAGGCAAAACAGCCTCGGTACCGTATACCAAAGAAAAAGGTGTGGCATTAGTAGAGGTACAAATGCTAGTACGATAAGCCCAAAGGGCAAAGGGAATGTGATCGTGCCAATTTTTGCCGGAGTCATTGAAAACTTTCATGAGGATTTTGGTTAGGGTTTTATTAGAAGATTCAGCCTGACCATTGGCCTGTGGATAGTGAAGGTGATGAGAAACTAAGTTTGATACCAAAGTTGTCACAAAGGTCTTGTAACAACTTGTTTTTAAAAGATTTACCATTATCTGTTATTAGGCGATGAGGAATACCAAAACGACAGATAATGTGATGGTTAATGAATTCGACAATTTTTTCTTTTTTGATTGAAATGAGTGGAATAGCCTCCACCCATTTTGTGTAATATTCAGTCGCTATGATTATCCAACGGTGACGTTGTGAAGAGGTCGGGTGAATCTCACCAATAAGGTCTAAACCCCATTGTGAGAAGGGCCAAAGATCTCGAGCGACCTGGAGCGGGTGGCTAGGAGTATGTTGAAGGTTGGCATGTTGCTGACACATAACACAACGCTTAACATATTCGTAGCAGTCGTTATTGAGAGTTAGGCCAATAATAACCAAGGCGAAGGATTCGTTTTGGCCACGGTAAGGCCGCTAAAATGTCCCACCACAAATACCGTCATGGACCTGTTGGATGGTATGAGTGGCCTCCTCGCCAGTTAGACAGCGAAGGAGGATGCCATCAAAGCCACGTTTATAGAGGAGTCCCCCCATGACAACATAATGTGAAACACTTTTAAGAAAAGCACGTTTTCCGTTACTAGTAAGGTCAAGTGGGAGGACAGAGATTGTAAGGTAGTCGTGAAATTGGTGGTACCAGGTATCCTGCGAACTAGTAGACACAGTATTTATCATACAAACTACCGGGGGTTGAATAGGATGGGACAAAAAGTATGTTGGACCCACGATGAATAATTCAGAGTCAGTTGGGTGCGGGCGGGGAATTTGTGAGGCTAAGCAAGCCATAGTGTCCGCAAATTTGTTAGTGGAGCGTGGAATGGTTTGTATAGAATAGTGAGTAAATAAGGCTAGAAGTGAATCCACGTAGTGTTTGTATTTTTGAAGTTCCTCATTTTTGCATTGGTAGACGCCCATAAACTTGATTGACTACTAATTGAGAGTCGCCAAAAATGTTGATAGATTTGATGCCTAAGTGTAACGCAACTTGGAGACCCAGAACAAGGGCCTCGTATTCTGCTGTATTATTAGTGCAAGGGAAATCAAGCCGGAATGAAAGAGGCATAGGTTCAGCATCGAGAGGAATGAGAACAACGCCAGCTCCTCCGCCACGCTAGCATTTAGATCCATCGAAGAAGAGGGTCATTTGATACAACTCTTCCCGGAGTGAAAGAGTGGCGATGAGTTCGTCGGGGAAGGTAAAATTGGTAAATTGTTCCCCAGGTAAAGGGGCCTCCGCAAGTTGGTCTGCAAGAGTTTGTCCTTTGATTGACTTCTGTTGTACGAATTCAAGGTCAAGGTTAGTGAGGAGCATAAGCCATCGAGCGATACGTTGGTTTAGATGTGGTTTGGCGTACATATAATGAATGGGGTCTGTGTTGGTGATGACAAAAGTTTTGTGATTCAGGAGGTAATGTCGGAGTTTGGTGGCTACAAATGATAGGGAAAGGCACAATTTTTCTACATGTGTATACCTAGTCTCATAATCCACGAGGGTACGACTTATATAATAAACGGCTTGTTCTCGTCGTGCCGAATCCCGATGTGTGAGCATAGCACCTATAACATGGTCAGTGGCGGAAAGATAAAGGTAGAAAGGGCGGTCGTCCTGGGGTGGGATAAGCACGGGTGGCTGCAAGAGATAGGATTTGAGAGCTTCGAAGGCTTGGTGACACTCCTCACTCCATTGAAAGGCAATGTCCTTTTTAAGAAGGTGATGAAAAGGTTGACACCTGATCCGAGAGTTGGGAGATGAAAATGTCGGATAGATTGGAGCTTACCTTGTAAACTACGTAATTGTTTGAGATTTTTGGGTGGGGGCATTTCTAGGATAGCTTTGACTTTAGATGGATCGACCTCAATGCCACGCAAAGAGACGATAAAGCCAAGAAGTTTTCCCCGAAAGAACACCAAAGACACATTTCTTTGGTTGAAGGCGGACAGAATATTGTAATAGGTGATCAAAAATAATGGTTAAAACATCGAGATGTTCACTATGATGTTTAGACTTGCCGAGAAGATCGTCGACATAATCTTCAAGGATAGTGTGCATAATGTCATGAAAAATGTAGGTCATAGCCCGCTGATAGGTAGCACCAGCATTCTTAAGGCCAAATGGCATGACACGATAACAGAAGGTTCCCCAAGGAGTTATGAAGGCAGTTTTGTGTTGATCGGCAGGGGCAACCAAAATTTGGTTGTATCCTGAAAAGCCATCCATGAGAGAGAGCATCTCATGACCTGCAGTTAGATCAACAAGTTGGTCAATGCTAGGTAAGGGGAAGTCATCCTTAGGGCAAGCGAGGTTAAGATCCCGAAATCTGTGCATATCTGAAGTCCCCCTGTCGCTTTAGTGACAGGTACGATGTTAGAAATCCATTGAGGATAGTCAATAGGCAAGATGAAGGAAACAGAAAGGAGTCATTGGAGCTCCTCTTTGACCAAGAGAGCAATGCGTGGATGCATTTTTCTCAATTTCTGTTTGACTGGTTTGGAATCGGGGTTTAGGGTGATGTTATGGATGGCAATGGTAGGATCAATTCCTGGCATGTCAGCGTAAGACCATGCGAAAGCTTGGTTGCGAGCACGGAGAAAGGTAGTAAAGGCAGCTTGTTCTGATGTGTTAAGGGATTGTCCAATCTTCACAATGTGAGGATCCTCCTCCGTGTGGATGTTGATTTCTATAGTAGATTCGTTCAGCATGGTTTGGGTTTCAGATGGTAAGGCTCGTTGAATATAAGAATCATCCGCGCTAAGGTAAGTGAGGATGGAGTCATCATCCTGGCATTCAACAACATTAATCAAAGGTGAATCCTCTTCGATCATGTCTGGATACAGAAGGGGAAGAGAAGATGGGTCCTCATTATCGTGTTGATAAGTGAGAGGACCTATGAAGATAGCATTTATGAAAAAAAAAAGTTAGGAGGGATGGATTCAGGGTCTATAGATTCTATGGGTGATGATGACAAAGTGGGTGATGATGGTTTGGTAGGGGCGACGTCTTCTTCTTCCAGGATACAGCTGACAGGAGGTGTCTCCTGTGTAGGTGTTTCGGGAAAACTGAGACCACTGCGATCATTATGTTTACGGGTAGTCACGGGAATGAGTGTATGTCGGCCTTGTTCGTAAAGGCCAAAACCAAAGCCTTTCCACGCACAGCGAGTCAAGAAGGTGAGGGCGAAACGATGATTTGTCAAGTATTGAAAATCGGATTGGAAGGGAACCACACCAAGAGGAGGTTCAGGGGTAATGGAGGATGCGTCAACACCCCCATACATTAGGTTAGTGCGGCAATGGGGTGGTCCGTAAGAGATTACCTCCCCCACGCGACGGTCGTAGGTGGGATGTGCATGTAATTGTCCGTACTCCTGCGGGGTAGGGAAAGAACTAACGTTATATAGGCGGTACTCCCCCAGCGTAAGGTACTGAAAAACATCTACTAAGGGGTCGGAGGTTGGAATGTTAGCTGCGGGAAGGGAAGTGGTTTTTGCGATGGTGGTTTCATCAGTTGAAGGCGTAGGCGCGGTTGAGGTGGATGGTTGAGGTACATTTGAAGAGGATGGTTGGGTTGAATGTATGGGTGTCTTGATTGGTATAAGCACATCGTTAGGGCGGTATAACATATTGCAGGTTTTAAAGGGGGGAGGGTCAGCTTTTACGGTGTAGGACTTCCCCTCGTACTCAAATTTTATGCATCTATGTAATGTTGAGGGAACGCATCCCATGGCTCGGATCCAAGGACGACCCAGCAATATATTATATTGGAACTCTCCCTCCAAGACATAGAAGAGTTCGGGTAAAGTACGTGGTCCTACCCGAATGTTGAGGATCACGGTGCCTAAGGTAGAAGTAATAGCGTCATTGAATGACCGCAACATGATGGGGTTGGCACACATGCAACTAGAAGGGATATTCATTTGTTGGAAGGCTTTTGAAGAGATGATGTTTAGGCTAGCACCCCCGTCAATCATAACACGACGTACCCGAATGTACCGGATGTAAGCTGAGATGAAAAGAGCAGGGTCAGGATCTTCTGTACCAAAGTCAACAATTTCGTCTTCAGAGAAACTGACTGCAGCAGCTTGTTGTACAGAGACAGAAGTGGTTGGGGCAGTGGGTTGTTTGGTGAGAGAAGCAACGTGATTGGGTGTTAGAATGGAGGCGACAGGCAGGGTTTCATTAGGTAAAACCTCTATCCCTTGAAGGATCTCAACGAGAGCTTGTCGATGAGATTCAGAAGTCTGAATGAGATCATACAGTGTCATTTTTACGGGCGATTGGTGAAGCTGTTTAATCATATTTCGGTGGGCAATGCCATTAGAGACGGGATAGGCGGGTCCGCGAATGACCACTTTAGGTGGTGGTGCAATCGGGATGTTTGACGGAGAAAGAGATGCCGCAGGTGTGTTTTCTTTTGCTTTCCCATTGTTTTTCTGCCCTCGAGTAGCGACACTAATCATATTAATCTCGTAGACCTGAGATAAGGAAGATGGTTGGGATAACTCATGGTCTTCAAGAGGTGGGGTTGTAATAATGATAGATCTTGGTGAGGTGGGGACAGATGGTATAGGAGAGGGAATGGAAACTAAAGGTCTCTCCCTTCGTAAGTTGTCTTTCTTAATCTTTCTATCCGGGAGAGGTGACTGACGAAGGATGGTTTTTAGAGCTTTGCATCCCTCCACATCATGTCCTGGTGTGCAGTGATAAGCGCAGATTTTAGACTCATCGTAACCCATAGGTCGGGGTTTAGACGGGTCATAAGGTCTAAGTGGAGGTAGGGAAATGGTCGCATTCTCCACCAACATAGCAAGGATTTTGGCGTAAGATCCTTTGAGTGGGTCAAAATCGGAAGAGGATGAGGGTATTGGTTGTGCGGGTTTTGGTAATGTTTGGGTGTGGTTGGTTCGCACGGGTGGTGGTTTAGCCGAGGGGTGTTGATACGTGGTTTTCACTAAACGTGATTTCTTTGGCGCAGAAGCTATGTTGGATGATGAGGCCGCAGATGATGTGGTATCAGAAAACAACCATGGGGAAATAGGAGTGACCGAAAACAAATCTTTTGATGATGGAATTTGTTTAGGGTTGATAGGTGGACAGGATACGCGGAGTGACGGTGTTGCTATACCCTGGAATTTCTGTATGGGTGCGGAAGGCGTAGGTTGTTTTGAAGAAAACGCAGGAGGTATGATATATTGATGTAAGGTAGAGGGATGGGGTCCCAATATGGAAGGTAGGTATGACGATGATGGTTTTGATTGTGATAGGGGCACGGATTGAGTTTGTCTCCTAGGTGGCGGGACGGATTTATTTTTGGATAGATCGAGTCGCTTAGGCGGGTGCGTTAGACTGGGCATTGGTGAGGTCCCAAGCGTAGGGGAAGATCTGGTTAAGTTGATAGAAGTGGACGGGGCATTTGGTAGAGGTGAGGGGGGTGAAGGTGAGAACAGGGGCATTTTAAGCTTCTGTAAACACTTCGGGTATATGGTGGAGACATCAGGATCAGTCATTTGCATTTGAGTAGAAAAAGGGGTACTCAAACGTTCCCATAGGGCCTGTCTATCTTCTGTGGAATGACAGTCCTCACGTGTGAATATGAACTTTTGTACGGAAGAACGACGGGTTGTGATTCCAGTCCACTGTGGGTGTGACACAGGAGGTAGATGAGGCACTGTATCAATAGATGTTAAGAGGTCAACCGGTCGTTGAAAAGATTTAGGCGATGAGGGACTAATAGGTAGGAGGGCGTGTTTGAGGGGATCTGTCATGTTTAAAGAATGTGGTGATGTCAGTGTAAGAGATTTCTTGTCTAAGGATGTCAAAAGGAGTGGCGAGCCTTCCTCTTGTGCAGCAAGAGCGGTAGAAGGGGACGTTTGGGAAATAGATAAATTAGATAACATCCGCTCACAGTCTTGTAGGGATGTGGTGTAAGAAGACTCATCGATGAGAAGAGAAGTCTGGGCAGTTAACTCTTTTATGGGTAAAGGAATGATTTCACTTTGGCTTGATGGTGGTGAAGGAGGTTCAGACTCCTGTGTTGGTGGAGAGGCTTGATTCAAAAAATTTTTCAATAGAGGCTTTTGGCTGAGAATCGAAGACTGCATGGATCTCATGAACACTCTCCTCGGCTAAGATATCTTGGTTTACGTTACTGTTGGACGAGTGATTCGGGAATGGCTTGTTGAAAATTTTCAGATTTCGGTTAGCAGGGGCGTTAGGATTATCGAGGGCTATATCCCCCGCATCAACCATTTCCTGCACTATGTTTTTCAACATCTTGCAGTTCTCATGACTGTGTCCCTTCACGCGGTGGAAGTTACAGAAGTCATTTTCTTTGTACCAGGAAGGTATGGCGCGAGTGGAATCAAACCCGGAATGAGGTTTAACAGGAGGTAAGGTAATGGCTCCTGCTTTGAGCAATTTTTCCAATATCACACCATATGTTTCTCCCAAGGGAGTGTAGTTGATGGGTTCTGCTTTATACTTATAAGTGGTTTTTGGCGGGGTATTAGACGGTGGTTGGGATTTGACCATCACCGCGTGGACAGCTCCTTTTGATTTAGAAGAAGTGGATGTGTGAGGAGTGGCGGTATTTGGTTTATTGATAGAATCAGGAGTTCGGAAATTGGGGTTTTTGTTACGCAACCGCAATTTCTCCTCTTCTAAGGCTCAAATTTCTAATTTTCGGGCCATAGTAAAGGCCTCGTCGAATGTACGGAAAGTTTGAATTTGGAGGGTGGGGGAGATGTGCTTAGCGCAGGCCCGCGTAAACAGTTCGATAAGTTCGGTTTGAGGTAAGGCATACGTAAGTTGGTTGATAAGGCCCCGCCATCGTCCAACGAAATCTGCGATAGATTCGTCCTCAAATTGTCGGATGGCATAGAGGTCAGTGATAGATACTTTCTTGGCAATGTTAATGGAGAAATGATCCAAGAAAGATTGGGCTAGCTGGTTAAAAGAAAAGATCGAGTGCTGGGTTAAAGCACTGTACCATTCCAAGGCGGGTCCTGATAAGGACATGGGAAAGGTGCGGAGTAACAAGGCATCATCATGGGCGATCAAATAACAAGCGTGTCTAAATGATCACAAGTGTTGTTGAGGATCCTCTTTACTATTAAAACGAGTAAATTTCGGAAACTCCCATTGCGGAGGATATGAATGAAGGGGGACAGAAGGGTGAATGGGCTCCCGACAAACTTGCTCGTATGTCAAGGCGCTACGACTTCCTGAAACAGAAGCCTCCAGGTTTTGCATTTTGTCCATCATTTGTTTAATTAGATCAGTAGTTGGATGAGATGATGGTGGGATTGTGATAAACGGAGGCAAATTGGGCCAAGGACCACCGCTAGACACTGGTGGGGTTAAGTGTTGGTAAGGTGTGGAGGATGAATATGTTGAGGCAACTGAATAGGGATGTCCCATATAGGATGTTGAGGTCACTGGATACGTGTATGGGAGTGAGAAGGTAGGCGGAGCTTGAGAAGGAAAGCTCGTGTGGATAGGTGGCAGAGAGCAAGTCATGAATGGAGCAGTCTGCAAGAAAGATGAGGTAGGGGCATTCGGTGGTAGTGATATGTGGGGTCCAAGATTAACCAAAGGAAAGCTAATCGGGGTCGTATGAACCTCTGAAGCCGTCGGATTGGGAGACGGGGCTAGAGATGCAGGAAGTAAGGCGGTGTTATCAGGAGGAGTGGGAGCTAAATGAGCAGCTATACTAATAGGCATGCCAACAAGGAGCTGACCATCAGGCGTACGGTCAGGGGCATGAGACAAATAGTATTGTACAGCGCTGGGATTAGCATCCAGAAATTTGGCAAAGTCCTTGTCTCCTACAGGAATTTGGGGGATCTCACTGGTGTCCGTAGGGTTCCCTATAGAATGTGAAGGGGGTGATTCAGGCAAAGACACAGAGCAGGCATGTGAAACCATGGCGGCGTCTTGCTTCCGAGTGATGACAACCATGGACAAGAACACACAGGAAAGTTTCAATCTATCAAGAACAAAAACAACCTCAGAATGATGAATTTGGCAAGTTGCTGGTTTGTTAGGGGCTGATGAAGACAGTAACCGATATCGGTTTAATAACCGGTGTCGGTCAGAGAGCAGATGACGTCGGTCAGTTAACCGATGCCGGTGTCAAAAGTCTAGGATAAGAAGATATAAAAGGCTGCTAATTTGATTTTTAGCAACGTTGAGTATATTTGTCAACTTATTGATCACAGAAGACAAAGTATGACAGAGAAAATAGAATTTGAAAACAAGCAAGATGCACACGCAAATCCAGAGACTAATCCTAGGGTTAATTTTAGTTATCGTGGGCTTATGCCTTTAGACGTAAGATGATGTCAGAATCCTAAACAACAAGACCTAGGGGAAATGTCAAGTTTGTTTTGGCTTATAAGGTTACCTCAATCGGGCGGAGGAATACCGCGGAAAAGGGGGGATGTTTGAGCTGTTGTGTTAATTGTGAAGTGATTCGGTATGTGTTGTGCAGTGAAACTAGGGTTAATTTCCTGTCAATACCGTGGATATCACCCCCACATGTACGACCTGTTACTTAATCTATGTTCACTAGAATTGAAGAACAACAAGCAGGAATGCAATGCATGTGTTTTAAACCCAAATCGAAAATTATGTTCGATGAAGCAAGAGAGATGACTTTCACTAATGCGAAACTAGGAAAGCAAGACAAATTCTTTACGAAATATATAACAAAAGCAGCAACAGCAAGTATGCTTCCTAAAATGAAAATAAGCAAGAGAAAGAAACCCAAAATGGGTCCCACCGGGCGTGCCAAAATGTTTCACTCGGAATGACTCGTTCCTATAGAAACAGATAAGAGTTAGGTGCTAGGAGGAATACCTGTAGAATGTCGAGATGGTGTGCGCGTACCGTAGAGAAAGATCAGGCTGATTGCGAAGAACTCCTTTTTGTCTTGGAAGGACTACCTGCAAATAAGAACACAAGACCACAAGATTTGATTAAACAATAAATGAGGAAACTGCCTTGGGCCCAGGAAATATAAAACTTCCTTTCGAAGGTGGTCAGTTTCCCTGCTAATATGAATTAACGCAAAAGACTGTAAAGTATCAATTAAATTGTTTCGTTGAACTGGGTAGGGGAAAGGCTGGTTTTCTGGTTTTGATCAGAGGAACCGATGGCGGTTACTGATAGCCGATGCCGGTTACTGATAACCGATACCGGTGGGTTCTAGGATCTTCTTAGTAGCTATGGTGTTTTGTAAGGCTGGTTTATGGATGATATTAGGAAATGGGATGATTAGAAGCAAAAGAATAACAGTTAGATGCAATGACACGTTGGGTAGTAGATTCAGAGACGGATTTAGGAGGACTGAAATTCACAGAGCATAAGAAATGTTATAACAGAGGACATGCAAGATGTGACTTACTGGTTTTGACAAAGATGCAAGTTGATCTCCTTGGTTGTAAACACTTCTGGTATTTCCACTCGTCTCTGCTCTGTCAAGTGAAGATCTGGACTCTGTTCCTCGCTCGCAATGCTCTCTATTGATCCAGAAATCCTTTGACTGATCTGCCAAAAAATGAAATTCCAATCCATTGTTTTGGTTTGGGGAGCCCATTTACAGGGAACCGATGGCGGTTGCGTAACCGACGGCGGTCGAGTAGGAACTGGCATCGGTAAGGAAAAAGCAGGCTATTTTTAGTAAAATAGCCCACCTTCCCTACTTTTCTCCCGAGAGATCAGTTGCGGGCTTGGTCAAGTGACTAGAAGGTCGGTTTTGGGTTCGAGAAAGGGGTCATTAGTTATGGGTGTAGGTGTGGACCAAGTTTTAGGTTTTAATTAGGTTAGTTTAGGATCAGGGCTATGTCATGATGAGGTGGCAAAATGAGGTGGCAGGTGAGGTGATGTGGATTTATCACTTACAAGGTAATTAATAAATAATTGTGCAAGGTTTAGGTAATGAGGTTAGGTTGCGAAATGGGATGCGGGTCACAAGGGGTCGTAAGACACGAATTCGGTGTCTACACCTGCATACACAAGACTTGCATATTTTCCCAAATAATCAATAAGATTAGTCAAAAAAATAGATAACAAAATATTTCTAAAGAATGAACAAGATATATATCCTATATTCTATCTTAAGTAAACTATAAGTTCCTAGATTACATTTAAATCCACTTTTAAAGGTAACTTGGAAGGACAAAATAATGGTAATTTATGGCCTCATCATTGCCCCACACTTAATCTTATGCATGTCCTCATGCATTACATTATTATCTCCTCTTCTTTGATTATTCTCCATATTGATGACACGTTCTTATGGATCTCCTTCTGCTACTTTTGATTTATTTTATTTTACAACAGGGTCTTATGTGGATCTCCTTCTGCTGCTTTTGATTTCTTTCTTCTACAACAGGTTCTTGTGTGGATCTCATTCTACTACTTTTGATTTTCTTTTTACAACATGTTCTTGTGTGGATCTCCTTATGGTGTTTTTGATTTCTTTCTTTTACAACAGGTTCTTGTGTGGATCTCCTTCTACTGCTTTTAATTTATTTTTTTTATAGCAGGTTCTTGTGTGGATCTCTTTCTGGTGCTATTGATTTATTTCTTTTACATTAAGTTCTTATGTGGATCTCCTTCTGCTACTTTTGAATTTTTTCTTTTACAGCAGGTTCTTGTGTGGATATCTTTTTGTTGTGTCTCATATTTAAAATCAAATGCATAGCCCATGCTTCTCCTTCGTTTATTTATGGCTGCCCATAAATTAGACTCAAAAAGTTTGATTGTAAAGAGGTGCACATATTTTTCATATAAGTAGGGGAGATATGAATTTTATTTTTCCTTCCTTGGAAATCTTTAAAAGTGGATCTAGCTATAATAAAAAAAATTACAAGAAAACTTAAAGTTAAAATAGTAGAACAAAATAACGTGATCATACCTCTAGTTGTCTTTGTCATCCTATTGTTAACATGGTCAGATAGTGTCGAGAAGAAGCCACCAGGTAACAATTGATTGCTTTTGAAGAAGAGCCACTCTTTTTGTCTTTAATTGGCCAGCAAGCTGGTTTTCCAATCAAATTTGTTTTTGTTTCTTTTTTGTCTTTGATTGGCCAAAAAGCTAGTTTTATAATCAAAGCTTTTTTATTTTTGATTTTTTTTACCTTTGATTGACCAGCAAGCTGGTTTTCCAATCAAAGCTTTTTTATTTTTATTTTTTCCTTTGATTGGCTAGCAAGCTGGTTTTCCAATCAAAGCTTTTTGAATTTGTTTTTGCTGAGATGATAGCATGAGAAGGATTAGAGAGAAAAGTGATTCATCATCATATTATATTCATCAAAGTACAACTTGTGTAAAATAATAAGCAATGTCTGAGATCTCAAAAAAACCTCTTTGCATGCTTAGTAACTCCAAAAAGATTCCAAAAATTGTGAAGACAATTTTTAGGTCTTCAAAGCCCAACTTGAATTGTGCAATATCAGAATCACCATAGTAATCTTCAAATCCTAGACTAGTGATCTCAGGAGATGGAAAGTTGTTAAAAAATAAAGTGAAGGTATCCATGGGTCCCTCCAAAATCTACATACTCCTTAGTTAATACTATTGGTGCTTCAAAATCTACATGTTGATATCAAGAACAACTCTAGAAATTCCTATAGATCTGGCTCTCAGATGTGAGTATCCAACAATTTCTTGCCTTGTATTCAAAATAATTACTTCTTAAAGTTATAAAAGTATATACAAAAATGAATAAATTGAAAGACATGATTTTTTTTTTTTCTAATGGATTTAGTTCAGGGATTGAATTTTATTATGGGATGAAAACCTGATTTGGATTGGTGGATTTATTATGAGTGGGTTTTTATTTTGGCTCTAATGAAATCCCTGAATATGGATGTAGTTAATTAGAAATGCTACCACTTCATTATTACAAACTGGATAAGCCAGTTTCTGACTAAGGTCATGTGTAATAAGATCACTGAGTTGTTACTTGATACAAGGGGAAATTGTGGTGGTTATCAAAAATAGCATATGATATTTCATCAACTGGATCTACTTCTAGATTCAATATCATATTATACCCTTTCTAGATCTAAATTATTTGTTCATAGCATTATACCTCTTGATCAAACATCTCAATCATTTTATTATACATAGATTTAGTTTATGGGGAGATAAATATTTACAATCTAATCTTCCTAATTGTAGAAATGAAATTTTAATCTACTTCTAGGAAATAAAAGTCTAAAGAAACTACTTACCAAATTCTTCCCATCACAGAATTTCTAAAAGGTATTCTACTGTCACTAGAATGTTCTTTTAGAGAAATATGAATCTCCTAATAATACCGTGTCCCTAGCAACAGTGCCAAAGTGATGAGGGTCATCAATCCTCGCCATTAATAATGGCAATCTGGGTTGGTGTCCGAAGCCTGTATGCATTAAGAGAAGAAGATCTTGGAAATCAGCTCCCTTAAACACAATCCAAACTTGCATAAATTGAAAGCACACATGAAAAAATTTAATGCACACTTGCATAAATGAAATCACACTTGCAGGAATAAAATGCACTTGCAAGTTCACAAAAGAAATTACATAACATAAAAAAACAAAAATTTATACAAAAGGAAAACTGCAGAAATAAAGAAATAAACATTAACACATTTTTCCATCTTCCTTGGAATGAGTGGTCAGCTCATTCCTTGGAAGAGGATTTAATTCATACTTTTAATTTAGAACTTACAGAAAACCTTTACTTCCAAAGATTGGAAATAAAGAATAGATCTTGATTACTTGGGAAAAAGAATTACATATCTCAGTGTAGAAGGTTGCATTTATAATTCATGCATCCAACCAATTCCTTAGTTTAGGAAATAAAATCTAATCTTTTCTTTATTCCAATCCTAACAACTAAGATCTCCATCTCCACAAAATATGGAGAGGGATTTATTATTAAAGTCAAATATTATCTTGCTTATTGTAGGAAGATTTGCTCCCAAATCTTCTCCTTTCTTTTGAGTAACAAGAATCAAAATGATTTTATTATTCTACATTATTGGAAGGAGGATTTTCCTCAAAATATTATTTTTACCAAATACCTTTCTTATATTTTCCATTTGACTTTGTTGTTTTTGACTGTGGAACTTTTGACGCTTGTCTGATATGCTTTTTCCTCAGACTGAAGTTCAGTAAAAGTTAGATTTATCTTCATTGGTAAAACCTATTGAAAATTTGAATGAGATTTTTGTTAAACACATTACTATAAACAAAAACCTCTCTCATATTTTTTGTTTGACTTTTCTATTTTTGTTTATGGAACTTTAGTGCTTGTCTGATACACGTTTCCTTAGACTACATCTCACTAAATATTAGATCTCTCTTCATTGGTAAAACCTGTAGAAAATATGAATGAGTTATTTGTTAAACACATTGACATAAGAAAAAATTTCTCTCAGATTTTCTATTTGACTTTTTTGTTTCTTTTTATGGAACTTTTAGCGCTCGTTTGATACACTTTTCCTTGGACTGCAGCTCACTAAAAGTTAGATCTCTCTTCATTGGTAAAACCTGTAGAAAATATGAATGAGGTTTTTGTTAAACACATTTCTGTGAAAAAAAACCTTTCTCATATTTTTCATTTGACTTTTCTGTTTCTGTTTATGAAAATTTTAGTGCTCGTCTGATACACTTTTCCTTGGATTGCAGCTCACTAAAAGTTATATCTCCCTTCATTGATAAAACCTCTAGCAAATATGAATGAGGTTTTTGTTAAACATATTGTTATAAACAAAAACCTCTATCATATTTTCCATTGGATTCTCTAATTTTTCACAATCCCAAAAAAAGTTCATTCTGTTGATGTAAGTTTTGGAACTAAAGCTGTCATTTCTTTTATGTAAGTTCCAGAACTAAATTTGCAAGTTTCAAAACTAAATATGATTTTTACACGAATTGAAAGTTCTGGAAATAACTTTCATTCAATTTATACAAGTTTTGGAACTAAACCTGCGAGTTCCAAAACTAACTCTGTGAGTTCCGGATCTAACTCTGCAAGTTCCGAAGCTAACTTAAAACAACTACAACTTTTGCATGCAACCTAGGATTGAGATGATTATTTTATTGAACTTGAATAATTTTTCAAGAGAAATATGAATATGAAATCAGATTTGATTTTAAATTCATTTTTCATTATTAGTTCCACTTTTCCTAATACTAACATTATCTTTCCTTTATGTCCTGCATACACAAGACTTGCATATTTTCTCAAATAATCAATAGGATTAGTAAAAAAAATAGATAAAAAAATATTTCTAAAGAATGAAAAATATATATATCCTATATTCTATCTTAAGCAAACTATAAGTTCCTAGATTACATTTAAATCCACTTTCAAAGGTAACTTGGAAGGAAAAAATAATGGTAATTTATGGTCATTTTATGGCCTCATCAGGTGATTGTGCCAAGAATGTTTCAAGAGGTTTCATAGTTATATTTGTAAACCCAGATGTAGGCACATGTATGGATATAATAGAGAATGTGGGTATGGGCTCACTACTTGCATGTGATGAAGGTATAGGAATGGTTTTGGTATCAACTGGTGGGTTAACAACATTGAGATTATTGGATTCTAGTGTTGATTTGGCAGGTGTTGATTCATTAAGAAATGGAGATGCATGAAGAGTTTGGGGATAGGTTTCAACAGATGGAGGATTTACTGTCATAATTTTAGGCTCATTAGCTACTGGTTTTATTTTTCCTGGTGTTGATTCATTAATTGACAAGATGAGCTGAGGAATAAGCTCAATTTTTGTTATTATATTGATAGTATGGACATCATTCATTTATGGTTGATCAAAAGACAAAGGTGATTCAGAAAATGTTTTTTAAAATATGTCATGATTTTGATTCAGAGGTACATTTGGATTGTCTAGGTGAAGGTCACCTTTGTCGATCAAATCTTGAAGCATGTTGTAGAATGTACGATATCTCTCGATGTCACGACCATTGACCCAATAGTACTTACAATAATCATTATCCAAATACCAAATGGATTTTGATACTAATATGTCAATGGGTCGAATGGGTGGAAGTAATATTATGTTAGAGGCAAGAAATTTATCAAAAATTACGTTATAAGTCTCTGTTATGGGTGTATAGTTGTGTTGTTGATGAATGCGTTCATGAGTGATATTTTCTTTGGGAGAAGACTTGACCATGACTGCGTTGGCAGTTGTTTTAGACTTATCTGAGTTGGATGTTGTCTTAGATGGGAACTCCACTTTTGGTTTTTTAGGATGAAGCTTTACCTAACTATCCTCTAAATCTCATAATTCCAATTTACGGGAAATGGTAAAAGCCTCATCAAAAGTTTGGAATGATTGAATCTACAAAGTGGACAAAATATTTTGATTAACTATGGATGTGGTAGCATAAAGGATAGTTGATTGGTAACATCCCTCTGACAAGTGATGAATTCAGTGATGGATTCATCCTCAAATTTTCTAATGGCATATAGGTCATTGATGGTGACCTTATGGGCTATGTTGATGGAAAATTGGTCTAAGAAAAGTTGTGTCAGTTGTGAAAAAGAGAAGAGGGATTTTTTTGGAATGTTATTGTACCAGTCTAAGGCGGGACTGACAAGGGACATGGGAAAGGTCCTCAGAATCATATCTTGATCATGAGATATTATATAGCATGCATGATGGAAGGAATAGATGTGTTGTTGGGGATCTTCTTTGTTGTAAAACTTGGTAAGTTTAGAAATTTCCTAGTGGGGTGGATATGGTCTATATAGTACTGAAGGATGAATGTGTTTGATAAAAATTTGATCATAAGAGACTACTTTCTTGAATGAAGATGAAGTAGCTTCAAGATTGGATATGTGGCTTAAAAGGGCCTAAATGGGGTCAATTTGTATTTGTTTTTGTGAGGATGATCCAGGTTGAAACAATGGTTGGTTATGTTTTTGGTATGCTTAGTACTGTTGAGGAATGTTTTGCTGGTGGGGAATGTTTTGTTGATACAAGGTGTTGTGTTGATAAGATTTGTTCGGTTGATGGATGTGATATTGTGGAACATTTTTTTGAGATGTGTATTGTTGACAGACTCCATATTTAGGAATGTTATGTTGTGGTACATTCTGTGGATAAAGAATGTTTTGATGATAAGGGTTGTTTTGTTGTGGGATGTTTTGTTGAAATGAGAAACCTTGTTGCGAAGCTATAGGCTGGGAGGGTTGAATATACTAATATTGTAATGACATCGTCATATGTGAGTGGTTGTGAATACATGGATTTTTTTTGGGAGAACATGGCAGAGGTGGAAGAGGATGGAGCCTATTGTGAAATGCGTTGATGTGAGATACTGTATTGTGGAATTTTTTGTTGAGGTGTAGACTAGGCATGGAAATCAATGGTTGTGACGGTGTGGTATGTATTGTGAAATGAGATGTGTACTAGCAATGGCGTTGGTATTGAACAATAGTGTATTCATAGGAATGGACATAATGATATTATGAATGGGATTAGTAACTTTTCGGGAGGATAGAATAGTAGTAAAGGCCACATAACCTAATGAATAAGTTTTTACTTGTGAAGATATTGGGGGAGTAGATGAGGAAGGAGTGGTACTACTCAGAGGAGGCATTGATCCTGTAGAAGGGATTGGAGAAGATGTTGATTGGTGAGTATATGTATTCTATGATGAAATCATGAGGAGATCATGAACGGGGACTAAGGAGACCTCAGGAACTTTGGATTGACTAATGAAGTATTATTCATTCGATGTATCAAATGGGTTAGTGGAGCTGGTAGAGATTTGGGGTAGACTATTGTTTGGTGTTTTAAGATGATTTGAAGTGTATGGATATAACTACATGACAACATGATCCTGGTTTTGATCAATGAGTTGTGCAAT
>CM034151.1:11892205-11999201 GCA_019776745.2 Taxus chinensis | reverse complement strand
AAACATTCTACCTTGAATTCTATTGTTTTTGGCTAACCTTTGATGTGCATAGTATTATATGTGTAGGTTTTCATTTAGAGCTATCATCTTAATGGGTTGTTATCAATTTCGAGCTAGCTTACTAAAATTTGAGGTGTTGTGAGATTTTTGGTGTCTTTGGCCGTATTTTGACTACAAGGATGGTGCAGGCACACTAACCCTAGCATAGGCACACGTTTTGGCATGCAGATACTCTGTTCGTATTGTACCTTCACTTAAGATGAAAACCTGTCAGGCTGGTGCACATACCCTAACCTTGGTGCGGGCATCTCTTGGGTGGCACAGGAACACTGTCTAAGCTTTCATACCTTTTTTGTTGTCCTGGTGCACATGCTTAAACCCTAGCATACACACCCTAGCGCACATACCTTAACCCTGGCATAGGCATCTCTCGAGTGGTGCAGGTGCACTATCTAAGCTTCTGTACCTTTTTTCTATCTTGGCACACACGCTTAAACCCTGGCGCACATGCCATAACACACGTACCATAATCATGGCGTAGAAACCTTATTATCTCATTTTAGTGATTCCACCTAAAACTGAGATAACCATAGGAAAATTTTCAAAAAATCTCTTTAAAATTCCCTTTGAAATATATTTTTGGGTTTTTGGGTTTTCATTACATGAAAACATGTTTCTTACATGTTATATGTCTCATGTTTCCTGAAACCCAAAACCTGATTATATGAGTCCTTTATGTCAAAACTTCTAAGCATCAGAACATGCTTTTCCTAAAACATGTTTTATGCCTCATGTTCCCCGAAACCCGAAACCTAACTACCTTAGTTGTGTCGGGATTCTAAAACTTTCAAACGTCGGAACATGCTTTGCCAAATGCATGTTTGATTTCGTTTGTTTCCTAAAATCAAAACCTCAATGAAGCCTTTGTGTCAGGATTTCAGGACTTAGAAGCATCTAAAAAAATCATGCATCATGTCTCATGTTTCTCAAAACCTGAATTGAATCAAATCTTGTGTATCATGTTTTCAGATGCTCTAAGCATGATGACATGTCATTAATTTCCAGTAGTCTGGCAATTGGCACATGTGTCAAGTGAGGTGTAATTAATGCTAGGTTATTATAAATAGTCATATTTTTCCACGTCATTTGTTACCGTTCATTTTTGTTGTGTTATATTTTCGTTGATGCTTCCTCTACCTCCAAACCTGATCGAGCTTCCCAATTGATTTCACTAGCCATTTTTGATCATTTTTCAATCTAGTCAAAGGTATTCTTCTCTTCTTTCTTTTTAAAAGCCTTTTGGGTTATTTGTGAAGTGTTTGCTTGGGGTTCTCATTTATTTTCCTTCTTCTTTATTGTATTAGGGTTTTGGGGTTGTTTTCCTTGTTTCTTGTCTTTTTCCATGAGGGCTCTTGTTTTAAAGTTACCCCTAGGTTATTCAATTGTTTTTCATAGGTTGTAACTTGTGGATTTCAAGACGATTCTAAAAATTCCTAAGTAATCATGGGACAGAAATTTTTCATGTTCTGACACATCAGAAACCCGATATACTTGTTTCAGGTTTTGCAGGGTGTTTAACATCTTTCTCTTTCCACCTTGTGTCAGGTTTTGCCAGGTGCTCAACATCCATCCAGATCCATAGTGTGTCGGGAATTTCTACCTACTCGACATCCTCTAGGTTCTGTCATGTGTGTCAGGTTTTCCCACTTGTCCGACACCTCCTCATTTCTGTAGTGTGTCGGGTTTTCATAAGTGCTAGACAAGTCCTAACTTTTGACATACACTTCATTCTGTTAGGTTTCCAAAGGTGTTTTTCAAGTTTCAAAATCTGAACAGTGTGGCGGGTCTATGCACCTGTTCAACAAGCTTTCAAGCTCGATTGATCTTCCAGAAATCATCAAGGCATTTCTTCTTCAAGACTCCTCATGTCGAACCCCAACCAATCTAATATTAAGTCAGGAAAGATGAAGTATAAGTATCAGAAGATGGAGTCTTCCTCCTACATAAGCTGTAATTATGACATTTGGGACACAGAGCTCGGTAATATAGATATAAAGGACTTCTGGAAGAGAATTGAGGATTCTTCTCAGAATTCTTAGATGAATTCGATAGCAGACAGCGGTCTCCCTCTCATATCAGGATGAATTCAATGCCTAGAATTCATTCTGCTTCCCACTATGACTCAGCCTCCTGCTCATTGAGAAATCAAGCAAGAGAGTCTATAGTGAAATTAGATGGAGGTTATTTCGATCAACTCCTAAGGTTGTCTGACTTTGTGGAGTATGTTGATTTAGACCTTAAATCAGCACAAAAGGCCTGGGAAAAAGATCAGGAAGATTGCATCAAGCACGTAAACAAGAAGTTCTTGATCAAGGCTAAGCCAGTTGTTTCTAGGTTTCCTAATTTGGTCCCTAGAAGTGATTTTATTCTTGAATTCAGTGATATCATCACCCTGCTGAGCTGGCTATTTGGCTCATAGAGTCAAAGGAATTCCAAGGATGGATGTACCAGTTCATGGTCATCATAAAGAAGAATGACCAAGGGATTGATTGGGGTAGCCTAATAAGTGATGAAATAGACTCCCAAATGAAAACAGTCTTGTCTACCGGCAAGTTCTATATGATGTCATATGTCACCTATGCAGCAGTAGGAATGAGTAACTACCTAGGGCTAGATGTAAAGGGAAATTGAGCAACGGAACACATATATCGATACCTCCCTCAGCTGACAATAAAAGGGTCTAAAGACCAATATAGAAGAGTGAACGATGCCTTCTTCTATGAAAACATTTACAGGTTGGATCCTGATCTGAGGAAGAGAAGGGTTTCTGATGAAGCATGGGCTGAAGTGTCAAAATGGGGTTACATTTTCTTGTAATTCAATAATTTTACTTATCTTCGGGTGGTGAGGTTCTAGGGTAACCCTTTCCATTTTCCCAGGTTCCTGGGTGACAAATTGATCCTCATGGAGTTAGCGAGACAATTGTTGCATTTTCAAAAATTCCAACAAAACAGGCATAAAGCCACCATATCCTTCCCATTTTCCATTGGAAGGTACACATGCTCTACCATGGTTAAGGCAAAGAACGTGGTGCACTAACTTTAGGAAAAATTGAAGAAACATATGAAGCTCAGGGAGGGATTCAACATCAGAGGAGTCCTCAAGTCATATGGAACCTTATACCTACATGTGCCTAATGTGGAAGATATCTGGGTTGATCTTCGGGATGAAGTTGTCATCCAAAGAAAAGACAACAACAGACTGAATGCTTGAAGGAATTCAGATGTTAGATCTAGCTGATATCCCTGAAGGCACCACAGATAATGAAATTTTTTTGACACTAGGTACAAACAGTCAGATGGAGACCAACTCAAATTCCTAGACATTGATTGGTCTATTGCTGAAAAAGCTTCTATCACTGAAAGAGCCTCTCAGACTCTTGTTTGTACTAAGGCATGGCTCATTTCTTGGGGAATGAGATACAAGGAAAAGATATTTTAAAACATAGCTACTTTAGAAGCAGGACCCTCTAAAGGAGAGAGGGAAGAGGATAAAATCCATACCAAGAGGTAGATTAAATTTAAGTTTGTCAGAAGGGGAGAAAAGCAAGGAGCCAAATCATCTAGCCACTCCTTCACAAACTGTTGAGGTACTAGATTCACCTCCTCCACTAGAACAAGGAAAAATTCCTTCGAAAGATGAGGTTGGTCAACCTCTCGTGTCTCCTTTCGATGATTGCTCATTAGAATTAAGTCTCTCTCTTGCTTCTCAAGATTTGACTCTAGAATCTTTACCTCCTCTCTCCCAATCTTCCTCATCTCATATTTCTACGCCACTCTCATCAGGCATGGCCAGCATTTTCTCTAACCTCTCACCTCTTTCTGTTGGACCTAAGATGGCCCTAGAAATGCCTCCTCCTTCTACACCTTCATTCCCTAAATCTATCCCCATAGTCACCCCACTTGCACTCATCACTACTCCACAAGTAAACCTTCCTCCACCTGCAAATATAACCATTGATAAGTTCGTAAGGATCGAGAATATTTTGGAATCACTAAGGAAACTCAACAAGAGATTGAAGAAACTTCCTGGCAATGCAAGTGACACTCAAGAAACCTGCGAGGTTCTAAGTGATTATTCTAGTGCACCAGATGAAGCTGAAATATAGGGCATAATCCAGAAGTTCCAAGAATTTCATGACAAGCAAGCTTTGTTGGAGGAAGACAAGGATGGTGAAGCAGAATAAGCATAATGTTTCATGTCATTTCGATAAAAAAAAATTTCATGTCTTTTTCATTTTCATTTCGTCACATAGGAAGAAAAATTTGACTTGTTCTCCTACGTGAGAGTGAAGAAAAATAGGACTCTTGTTATAAGACCATTTTCTAGGATTTATCCTATTTTCTTTCTCTCTCTCTATTATAAATAAGGGATGCTTATGCATTCCAAAAGGGGAGAGAAATGTTTAGAATATTAATAGCTATTGTGAAGAAGAAGAAAAACTTTATATTTTCTTTTAAATCAATGAAGAATAGAAACAAGTGTTATTTTGCAAACTTTGTGTTGTGGGATTCATCTATCTTGAGATATTTTTCTTACGTCCAAGATCTTAAGCTATTATTTGTTTAGTGTTCTTGATTATTTTAATCATTTCAAATATTACACTCATTATCTAAAACTCGTATAAGTATTTCTTGATCTGTGTTTGCTTGAAAGAAAATACGTTCCTGTCATTCCTTTTCCACTTTGTTTCATCTTTAATAGGTTCCTTTCTAATCCATTCCATTTCTAAAGTTGTAACATCTCCATCTCATGTTGATATGGATTTTGGGATTGTATTCCAACCCCAATGGTTAGAATAGTGTGGATATTGTATATATTATTTCTGCTATTTTTTAGATTAGTAATAAACAGGCTGCCTCACCTGTCTTTAAAGAGGGATTTAATCCCATGTACTATGGTTAAACCTCATATTTTGGTTTGAAAAAATATCCAACAAACAGTTTTTGGCAACTCCACTAGGAAATATGGATTGATAAGACTAAATCTTATCATATTGGTGTCTGGAAACTCCGTATTTTCCTTATTTTCGGTAGATCCATTTTCCGGTTCAAGATGGCTAGAAATATCTTCACTTGGTCAAGATGAGCTAGGGGTGAAATTGATCCGTTCTTTGATCTGCTTCAACAACACAATTTTAGACTTTCCCCCAATAGTGTTGCATCTAGCCGAGCAAGAAGTTCTTCACCTATCCAAAGAACTTGGGTTCCTCAAGAACAAGAAGCTTCTACAACTACCGGGAATTATTCCTATCTGATACTCAGATTCTTGTTCTCACTTCATTTAGAAGAATGGAAACACAACGTGTTCCTTGGGGTGTGGCTATTGGTCCTCTTTCCCTAACTCCACCACTGCATGATCTACCACATGGATATCGTAAGAATATTCCTAAGTTTAATGGCGATGGGAAGCAATACCCTGATGAACACATCGCTTCATTCTTTATCGCATGCGGCATCCTCGAGGTGGCTCATGAAGATATCTTTATTTGACTCTTTGTTGAGACATTGCAGGGTGTGGCAGTAGAATGGTTCTACCATCTTCCAAATGCATGCATTACCAACTGGGCTACCATGAGATCTGTATTTGAAGCAAGGTTCAAACCAGCTGAAGATTCTCATGATTTGTTAGCACAACTTACACATATGAAGGAGTCTCATGAGCCTATGTGGGACTTCGTGGAAAAATTCAACAAACTGATTCAGAATATTCTAGTGCTAGCCATTCCCACTCTTGAGAATCAAAAGTGTTTCTTCATCAATGCTCAGCCCCCTGATGTGAGCTTCTTATTAAGAAGATCTGTTATCCCTGATTTGGCTACTGCTCAAGCTACAACCACTAAAATAGAAGATGATCTCATTCTGGTAGGGAAGATCAGAAGAGAGTCATCTAAGCCTAAAAATTAGAGTTCTTCTCAAAGTACTACTGACCCTATGATTCAGAAGATGGCCAACGACTTGATCACTTTAAAGAAGCAGATGTCTCAACAGGTGACCAACATTCCTTATCGGGATATTCCTAGATGAAATTTTAACAATACCAATGACGCTCCCACAAGAGATAGGAATCATTTGACTACTTCTCTAATAAGGCTAGCCATCAAAGCTCATCTTGTCAATGCAATAGTTGAAATAGTTGAGGAAGATGAAGAACCAGAAGATCAAGATTCTCACAAAGCTTTTGAAGCTTCAGGATATGTTGATGAGTCTTTTGATGATTCAACTGATGACTCCAACATTGGGTACTTGGAATACGAGGAAGACCAATGTGAACGTGATGTTTAGTCATTTGCAATCTTTACTCAAGCTCAATCTTAGAACCCCAGAAATTTGGTTGAAGGCTCTAAGGAGAATGGTAATGAAGCTCCCGTGGTTATGGCTAAAAGAGGCTCTCCTATCTCAGTGTAAACTAAAAAAGAGAAAACTAAAAAGGTAACTTCCTTTTCTAACTCTCTTTCTCCTACCCCCAAGACCAGTGCCTTAGATCAGACTAGTATAACCAGAAATGATCCCACCATCATTCCTTTATATACCACTTTCGACATTATCGATCATGCAAAGAAAACTAAAATCCAAATGTCGGAAGCCGAGTACCTCCAGTCAAATCCTGAGTAATTTGAGAAAATTACCAAATTCATTAGAAGCAAGGCTTGTTATCCCTTCATCCTCAAAAGGCATGTTTCCTAATCCCACTCATCCTTTACCTCAGAATAATATGACCTATGTTGCTTCTTCAAGAAAGATTGAACTGTTTTATTTGTCCTTACTTATAAATGAGTTAAACTCAGCAATTGCATAATTGACTCAGGAGCCTCTAATAACGTGATGCCCACAAAATTAGCCCATGCCCTTGGACTTACCTTGAAAAAATATTATGGGTGGTGTTACTCCATGGAAACCAAGCAAGTCCCTTTGATTGGTCAAATCAAGGATGCACAGTTTGCATTTGTCACATTCCCTGAAAAGAGAGTAAAAATGACTATCTTGGTTGCTGATATCCCAGCTGCTTATGGTATTCTCTTAGGAAGAGGTTTTTGCAAAGATGTCGGAGGAGAAATCAATATGGACTGGACCAAAGCTAAAATTCTAGTAAATGGAGTTCCTCGTGTCCTCCACCCAGAAGCACAAGTGAAGTACCTGGTTACTAAATCAGATGATCCCAAGGCTCAAATTCTCTTCGAAGATGCAGGCTTGGGAAATTATTTCATGACATCAGAGGTGCCTTCTATAGAAATCAAGGAAGAAGATCCTAATGCTATTTGGACCCTCGAGTTTGACAGGAGCTATTCAACTACTGGATCAGGAGCTGGTGTAGTTCTCATATCTCTAGATTTTGAGATCTTTCCCTTCACCTTCAAGCTATAGTTTGACAATACTAATAACATGGCCAAATACAAAGCTCTGTTATTGGGATTAGAAATGGCAAGGAAAAAGGGAATCTGAAATCTTAAAGTGTAGGGAGATGTTGAGTTGATTGTAAATCAAGTAAGGGGGATCTATCAGGTAAAAAATGATCACCTAAGGCATTACAGGAACAAGGTGTGGGACAACATAGAATGCTTTGAATCTTTTTCCATTAAGGCAGTCTTAAGAGATTACAATGATAAAGCTGATTCTTTAGTGTGTCTGCATCTCTTCTCCTTCCTCACCCAAAGTTCAAACATGACAAGTATACCATTGAGATTGTGTATCGTCCAAGTGTTCCAGATAATTCAGCACATTGGCAAGTGTTCAATGATGATCAATAGGTATTGTCTTTTCTTGAGAAAGCTGATAATTTTAGCGAGCTCTATTTTGAAGGATCAGAATCATATTTTCATGAGTCCATCTCGAATTCATATCAAGAGATTGATGGTGAATTCATCCAGCTCAAAGGTAATAAGATTCTGAAGGGATTGGTTTCTCTCGAAGGTCTGTTTGACAAACATGACCGTTTTATTCAGGATAAAAGGCAAGCTGAAGGTGCTTCCTCATCAGAGGTAGATCAAGTTAATCTTGGCTCTTCTAACCAACCATGAATGGTAAACATCAGAAAATGTTGTTCTCCTGAGGAGAAAGGAAGATTCACTACACTCCTGAAGAGATATATGGATGTCTTGGCATGGTCCTATGCAGATCTGAAGTCTTTCAAGCCCAAGGATGTGCAACATAGCATCCCTTTGAAACCTGATGTCAAACCCTACAGGTAGAAGCAAAGGCATTATAATCCAAAGATCTCAGGGACCATTCTTGTGGAAATTCAAAAGATGCTAGACGCAAGGATTATCTTCCCAATCCATCATTCTACATGGGTTGCTAACATTATCCCCGTCAGAAAGAAGAATGGTGAGATTCAGATTTGTGTTGACTTCCAGAACCTTAATCAATCTTCATTGAAAGACAATTACCCATTGCCTATCATGGATCAAGTATTGCAGACTGTCACTGGATCAGAAATGTTATCCATGCTTGATGGATTTTTGGGGTATAATCAGGTTGAGGTAGCCACTGAGGATCAACATAAAACAACATTCACCACCCCATGGGGGACCTTTGCTTACAAGAGGATGCCTTTTGGTTTGATTAACACTGGAGCCATGTTTCAAAGAGCTATGGACTTAGCTTTTAGATATTTGATGGGAAAATTCATAGTTGTATATTTGGATGACTTGACGGTCTTCTCTAAGAAGCGAAGTGATCATTATGATCACCTGGAGCAGGTACTCTTAAGGTGCAGGCATCATGGGATTTCATTAAATCCTAAAAAATCCATGTTTGGAGTAACAGAAGGAAAGTTTTTGGGTCATATCGTGACTAAAGAAGGAACCAAGATCGACCCAGAGTGGGTGAAGGTCATCCAAAGCCTTACCCTACCTATAAGAAAAACTGGGGTGCATTCCTTTTTTGGAAAGGTCAATTTCCTAAGAAGATTTGTACCTGAATTTGCCGATAAAACCAAGGATATCCTTGGGATGATGAAAGGTAAAAATCCATTTCGATGGAGCACTGAAGGGAAGCTTGCTTTTGAAGAATTCAAAAGAGAAATTTCTCATGCTCCTATTCTGGTATGCCCAGACTTCAAGAAGGATTTCATCATGTACAACTACACTTCCGCACATACAGTATCAGCCATCCTGATGCAGGAGAATGAAGAAGGAATCAAAGCTCCCATTGCTTTCATGAGCTTCCCACTAAAGGAACATGAATTGAAGATGTCACAAATTGAAAAGCATGCTTATGTAGTGGTGAGAGCAGTGAAGCATTTCAGGTATTATGTGTTGAGTTCTCACACTCTCGTTCTTGTTCCTGATACTGTAGTTAAGTCCATTTTGACTCAACAAGAGTTGGGTAGTCAATGGGGTAACTGGATAGCCAAAGTCCAAGAATATGACTTGGACATCAGACCTACCAAGTTGGTACGAGGAAGAGGCATGTGCCAATTGATCGCAGAAAACAATTCTGAGATAGAATGCGAGGAGACTAAAGATACTTCTTCAGAACTGCCCATGGTTCTTTTTGTAAGCACAACTTGATGAATGGTATGCAAATATCACTTTATTTTTAACTTACGGCAAATGTCCCCCATATTTAAGCCAAAAATAAAAGAGGATAGTTAAATTAAGGTCTACAAGATACATTCTTTGGGATAATGGTATATACAAGAAGGGTATTGATGGTGTATTCCTGCGTTGTGTTGATAAGTCTCAGCAGATAAGGTTGCTAGAATCCTTCCACAATCTAACATGCAGAGGAAATTTCTCTTCCTATGTGATGGCTTACAAGATCTTATGGGCCAGGTACTATTGGTCTACTCTCTTTTGAGATTCAGTAGAATGGGTGGCTAAGTGTGAAGCTTGTCAACATTTCGTTGGTTGTCCTAAGCTGGCAGCTCTTCCCTTGAAGCCTATGATAATTGAAGAACCTTTTCACCAATGGGGAATTGACTTCATTAGAGTACTGAATCCTACCTCCAGTGCCATTCATAATTATGTGCTCACCACCATAGACTATTTCACCAAGTGGGTGAAAATCGTGCCAATCAAACAGGCAACCTCTGAAGCTATGTGCAACTTTCTCAAGGAGAATATAATTGTTAGATTCGGCATACCTCAAAAGCTTGTTGCTGACAATGATTCCAATTTCTCATCACATGATTTGATAGAATTTTTCTATGGATTTGGGATCACATTGGCTCATTCATCCGATTATTACCCCCAAGGCAATGGTCAAGCTGAATCGAGCAACAAAAACCTGGTGACCATAATCAGAAAGCTGGTCGATGAGAATCAGAGGACATGGCACAAAGTGTTGTATGATGCATTATGGGTAGATCAAATTACTCCTAAGTAAGCTATTGGAATGTCTCCATTCCAAGTTTTGCATGAAATTGATGTTGAGATTCCTATCTCTATAGAATTGCATGCCTTACAATTGGCTAAAGCAATTGAGGATGAAACTTTTCAAAGTTCCATTGAGAAAAGGATAATGTACCTATCCAGGCTAGAAGAAGAATGGAGCAAGGTGGTGGATTGCATTGCAGATCATCATAGCAAAGTCAAAAATATATTTGACAAAAAATCAAAGCAACATGATTTCTAGATTAGAGATCTAGTACTTCTCTGGGATAAGAGAAGGGAACAGAAAGGGATGCATGGCAATTTCGATTCTTTATGGAAAGGCCCTTTCAAAATCCATCAGCTGAACGGTGAAAATAGCTTCTGTCTATCATATCTTGATGGAGAGTTTCTCCCTCTACCTTTCAGTGGTCAACATCTGAAGTTGTTCCATCAGTAATGCAAGATGCTCTCTTGCACTATATTATAATTTATTTTATGTTGTGTTCTTGCTTTATTTGTTTCTTTGTTTGTTTGTTTTTGGTTTTTCTTCTCCCAACTCCATAGCCCAATGGATAAATATTTTTGATACATGAGTTCTCTTCCTTTGATGTCTCAAAGAAAGTCCCCAACTAGAGCCAGTTGTTATCTTGTTTTAGTGATTCCAGCTAAAAATGAGATAACCATAGGAAAATTTTGGAAAAATCTCTTAAAAATTCCCTTTGAAAGAGATTTTTGGGTTTTCAGGTTTTCATTACATGAAAACATGTTTCTTGCATGTTATATGTCTCATGTTTCCTGAAACCCGATTATATAAGTCCTTTATGTTGGGTTTTCGAAACTTCTAAGCATCAGAACATGTTTTTCCAAATGCATGTTTCATGTCATTTGTTTCCCAAAATCTGAAACCCGAATGAAGCCTTTATGTCAGGATTTTGGGACTTAGAAGCATCTAAACAAATCATACATAATGTATCATGTTTACTGAAACCTGAATTGAATTAAATCCTATGTATTGAGTTTTCAGATGCTCCAAGCATGATGACATGTCATTAATGTCTAGTTGTCTAGCAGTTGGCACATGTGTCAAGTGAGGTGTAATTAATGCTAGGTTATTATAAATAGTCAGATTTTTCCATGTCATTTGTTACCATTCATTTTTGCTGCGTTGGATTTTTGTTGATGCTTCCTCTACCTCCAAACCCGACCAAGCTTCCCAATTTATTTCACCAACCAATTTTGATCATTTTTCAATCTAGTCGAAGGTATTCTTCTCTTCTTTCTTTTTAAAAGCCTTTTGGGTTATTTGTGAAGTGTTTTGCTTGGGGTTCTCATTTCTTTTCCTTCTTCTTTACTGTTTTAGGGTTTTGGGGTTGTTTTCCTTGTTTCTTGTCTTTTTCCATGAGGGCTCTTGTTTGAAATTTACCCCTAGGTTATTTACTTGTTTTTCATAGGTTGTAACTTGTGGATTTCAAGATGATTCTAAAAATTCCTAAGTAATCATGGGGCAGAAATTTTTCATGTTCTGACATGTCAAAAACCCGATATACTTGTTTCAAGTTTTACAGGGTGTTTAACATCTCACTCTTTCCACCTTGTGTCAGGTTTTTCCATGTGCTCAACATCCGTCCAGATCCACAGTGTGTCAGGTATTTCTACCTGCTCGACATCCTCTAGGTTCTGCCGTGTGTGTCAGGTTTTCCCACTTTTCCGACACCTCCTCATTTCCATAGTGTGTCAGGTTTTCATCAATGATGGACAAGTCCTAACTTCTGACATGAACTTCAGTCTATTGGGTTTTTGAAGGTGTTTTGCAAGTTTCAAAATATGAACAGTTTTGCAGGTTTGTGCACCTGTTCAATAAGCTTTCAAGCCCGATTGCTCTTCCAGAAATTATCAAGGCATTTCTTCTTCGAGACTCCTCATGTTGGACCCTAGCGAATCTAATATTAAGTCAGGAAAGATGAAGAATAAGTATCAAAAGATGTAGTCTTCCTCCTACATAAGCTGAAATTATGAAATTTGGGACATAGAGCTTGGTAATATAGATATGGAGGACTTCTGGAAGAGAATTGAGGATTCTTCTCAGAATTCTTGGATGAAGTCGATAGCAAGCAGTGGTCTCCCTCTCACAGCAGGATTTCTAACATCAGCTCAATTCCTTGAATTCATCCTGGCTTGCGCTTCCCACTATGACTCAGCCTCCTGCTCAGTGAGAAATCAAGAAGGAGAGTCTATGGTGAAATTGGATGGAGGTTATTTCAATCAACTCCTAAGGTTGCCTGAATTTGTGGAGTATGTTGATTTAGACCTTAAATCAGGACAAAATGCATGGGAAAAAGATCAGGAAGATTGCATCAAACACGTAAACAAGAAGTTCTTGATCAAGGCTAAGCCAGCTGTTTCTAGGTTTCCTAAGTCGGTCCCTAGAAGTGATTTTATTCTTGAAGTCAGTGATATCATCACCCTGCTAAGCCGGTTATTTGGGCTCCCATAGTCAAAGGAATTCCAAGGATGGATGTACCAGTTCATGGTCATCATAAAGAATAATGACCAAGGGATTGATTGGGGTAGCCTAATAAGTGACGAAATAGACTCCCAAATGAAAACAGTCTTGTCTACCGACAAGTTCTATATGATTTCATATGTCACCTATGCAGCAGCAGGAATGAGGAACTACCCAGGTCTAGATGAAAAGGGAAATCAAGCAAAGCAACACATATATTGATACCTCACTCAACTGATAATAAAAGGGTCTGAAGACCAATATAGAAGAGTGAACGATGCCTTCTTCTATGAAAACATTTACAGGTTGGATCCTGATCTGAGGAAGAGAAGGGTTTCTGAGGAAGCATGGGCTGAAGTGTCAAAATGGGGCTGCATTTTCTTGCAATTCAAGAATTTTACTGCTGAGGTGCCTACTTTCTATTTGCTTAGGTTCCCAGGTGACAAATTGATCCTCATGGAGTTAGCCAAAAAATTGTTGGATTTTCACAAATTCCAACAAAGTAGGCACAAAGCCACCATCTCCTTCCCTATTTCCATTGGAAGGTACACATGCTCTACCATGGTTAAGGCCAAGAACATGGTGTACCAGCTTCAGGACAAATTGAAGAAACATATGAATCTCAAGGAGGGATTTGACATCAAAGGAGTCCTCACGTCATATGGAACCTTATACCTACATGTGCCCAATGTGGAAGATATCCAGGTTTATCTTTAGGATGAAGTTGCCATCTGAAGAAAAGACAACAACAGACTGACGCTTGAAGAAATTCAGATGTTAGATCTGGCTGATATCCTTGAAGGCACCACAGACAATGAAAGTGTTCTAGACACTAGGTATGAACAGTCAGATTGAGACCAACTCAGATTCCCATTCATTGATTGGTCTGTTGCTAAAAAAGCTTCTATCACTAAAAGAGCCACTCAGACTCTTGTTTGTACCAAGGCATGACTCATTTCTTAGGGAATGTGGTATAAGGAAAAGAGATTTTTAAAAATAACTACTTTAGAAGTGGGACCCTCTAAAGGAGAGATGGAAGAGGGTAAAATCCCTAGCAAGAGGCAGATTAAATTTAAGTGTGTCAGAAGGGGAGAAAAGCAAGGAGCCGAATCATCTGCCACTCCTTTGCAAACAGTTGAGGTACTAGATTCACATCCTCCACCAAAACAAGGAAAAATTCCTTCGGAAGATGAGGTTGGTCAACCTCTTGTTTCTCCTTTCGATGATTGCTCATCAGAAGTAAGTCTCTCTCTTGCTTCTCAAGCTTTGACTCTAGAATCTTTACCTCCTCTCTCCCAATCTTCCTCATCTCATATTTCTACGCCACTCTTATCAGCCATGGCCAGCATTTTCTCTAACCTCTCACCTCTCTCTACTAGACCTAAGATGGCCATAGAAATGCCTCCTCCTTCTGCACCTTCATTCCCTAAATCTATCCCCATAGTCACCACACTTGCACTCATCACTACTCCACAAGTAAACCTTCCTCCACATGAAGATACAACCATTGATAAGTTCATAAGGATCTATAATATTTTGGAATCACTAAGGAAACTCAACAAGAGATTGAAGAAACTTCCTGGAAATGCAAATGACAGTCAGGAAACTTATGAGGTTCTAAGTGATTATTCTAGTGCACCAGATGAAGCTAAGATAAAATGCATAATTTGGAAGTTCCAAGAATTTCGTGACAAGCAGGCTTCATTGGAGGAAGACAAGGATGAAGAAGTAGAATAAGCATAATGTTTCATGTCATTTCTATCAATAAATTGTCATGTCTTTTTCATTTTCGTTTCATCACATAGGAAGAAATTTTTGACTTGTTCTCCTGCGTGAGAGTTAAGAAAAATAGGACTCTTGTTAAATAACTATTTTCTAGGATTTATCCTATTTTCTCGTTGCTCTCTCTATTATAAATAAGGGATGCTTATGCATTCCAAAAGGGGAGATAAATTTTTAGAATATTAAGAGCTATTGTGAAGAAGAAGAAAAACTTTGTATTTTCTTTTTAATCATTGAGGAATAGAAACATGTGTTATTTTGCAAACTTTGTGTTGTGGGATTCATCTATCTTGAGAGATGGTTATTACGTCCAAGATCTTAAGCTATTCTTTGTTTAGTGTTCTTGATTATTTTAATCATTTCAAATATTACACTCATTATCTAAAACTCGTATAAGTATTTCTTTATCTATGTTTGCTTGAAAGAAAATACATTCCTTTCATTCTTTTTCCACTCTGTTTCATATTTAATAGTTTCCTTTCTAATCCATTCCATTTCTAAAGTTGTAACATCTCCATCTCGTGTTGATATGGATTTCGGGATTGTATCCCAACCCCAATGGTTAGAATAGTGTGGATATTGTATATATTATTTCTATTGTGTTTTAGATTAGTAATAAATAGGCTACCTCACCTGTCTTTGAGGAGGGATTTAATCCCATGTATTGTGGTTGAACCTCATATTTGGGTCTAACAAAATATCCAACGAACACACTTCTCGGATGGCGTAGGTGCACTGTTTTATCTAAAAAACATAGAGGGGTGCAAATGCCATAACCCACATGTGCATACCTCAACCTATGTGCAAGTGATTCGATTCGAATTGGCCTACACATTTTTGTTTTCTCAAAATTTTTATGCTAAATTGCTAACTTCTTTACATGTTTAATCTGACTAATGCTTACTTCTTCATGGTATGTTTACATGCTTTTGATAGATTAGATAGACTTTGCATGCTTACTCGTAAGTGTAAGATCACGTATGATCTTCCCTCGCATCCTTTGGGGTGATCTTGGGAATCAAAAACAATTTTGAGGTCTTTTGGCACTTTTAAAATGTTCAAAATGTTCTAATTGAGTAGAAATGAGTTAAAATGGTGTGTTTAAATTAATTTTTTCCATTGTAGAATTTCTTTGATTCTAAAAAACGTCACGTATGCTTTTCTCTTGCATCCTTGGACGATATTGAGAATGAGAAATGATGTTTATTTTCTTTATAAAAAATTACTAACCCGTTGTGCACAACCAAACACATGTTTGTCAAAGAAAGGTGGAGTCGAAACAAAATCAAACTACTAATACAGTTTCCATACAGGTTTCCAAAAGGTGTTCAAGCAAACCACATCAAATTAAACAAGATAAAAATAAAACCACATTCAAAACATTGTATTTCAAGGTTCAGATAAGGGTACGTCCTGTCTGCTTAAAACTAGGACATAACCCTATTGACATAAGTCTCAAGCTAAAACAATGGGGGTAATCCTATGAACCCCAAAGTAGTCCATGCAAGAGGGAACCTTATCGAAGAAATGGGAAGTGCTCTACACAACCTACTTGACTAGTTTTTTCTTGTAGGTTAGGGTTACTGGTTGTCTGTATGGCAACCCCAGTGAGAGTACATGTGGATGCACTCATTTCCCACTAGACTTGAAGGGGGTAAAGTAAAGCCGAGATACTCCCAAATTAGTCATTGAAATTTTTTGGGTAAATTGACCTCACTCAAGATATCTTTGCAACACCTATTTGAGATAACCACCTAGGAAGAATATCTTTGGTCAGGAGCCCACTTTGACCATTTCAAAATAGTTTTGAGTTGTGAGCCATCATTCATCATGAAACATGGGAAGCATTACTTTTTCTTAGTTTTTCACTTGCCTTAAGGCAAGACAAAACTCTTCCGAAGTAAAGCCAACATTTTTCACCCCCATTTTGATATACTTTCTTCACTTTATTTTGACACTTTGTTGATCAGAAGAAGAGTGACTACATTTGCATTATCAACTGATTGTTTCTACTATTTTTTGTCTGTTTATGCCCATCCATGTTTATGGCTAGGTAAGGTAAACGTCTAAAGTGTGCAGAGACATATTCATATCATTGGTATCCTTTGTGATCTTGATACACAAGTCAGGATCATCATCATAGTTAGGCTTGGTTCATCATCTTGAACTTCCTTTGAAAGGTTACCTTTTTTATATCGTATCACTACAATTTTGGTATTTACGTCTTGTTTCTTGTAAACTTCACCTAAATATCTATATTGTAAGGTTATGCTATACACATTTTAACAATTCTTAGTTATACTATAATATTTTAAGTTTGATTCCATTACTACCTTGTCTTTGAAAGGTGTTACGTGTTACTACTTGTGTTTGTTATATCAATACCTTCCTTTTCGCAAAGTTTGGTTAACATATCTTGGTGACATTGTTGTGTCACTCACAATCATAACTAGCACTTTTTGGGATATAGGTATTAATTGAATTTGGACTTACTTCTAGTATACCTTGTTAGGAGGTCACATTAACTTCTTGTTATTACTTACGCATTTTTCATATCTTTGAACTCGACATAAGTAGGGACATCTTGTTAATTATCTTATAACACCGACTACCTTTTTGAAACAAACCTAGGAATTACTTCATTCGATTGATAGGCTTGGTATCAAACATTGTGTCATTATTGACTTATCACTTTATCACATTATTACTTTAGCATTTATACTCATTCATATTCTTGACATTACTTTTGCATTTAACTTAGGTTTGATAACAAATCTTTAAATACATTCACAAGATACCATAGTGAAATTTTTGCACATCATGGCTCCTAAAACATGATTAAGACTCAAAAGATAGGTTTTGGAAACTAGAAAAATGCAAACTTGGGAGGCCTCAAATAAATAAGGGTCGAACCCTTTTATTGGTCATGATCTTGGACATTTATTTTTTGCGGGAAAAGAGCTAGAAGAAATGATAGATCATAGTGGTGATGATTTAGAATCCCCACATGCAGAGTTTGACTTTGTCCCCACCTTGTTAGATGAATTAATTTTTAGAAACAAGGATAGGGTATTGTCACGAGTTGAATTGGGAGCCAAAATGCCTATTGAACAAGAAGCAATCCCACCTACAAATGATGTTAATCAAGAGAAGAAACCCCTTATTAATATGGATGATATCTTAATGCATGGGCATGCTTCTAATTCTAACGTAGGAAACAATAATGTGAAGGGATGTAGAATACCTTTCCTTAAAATACCACGTAAAGTCAGGATAGAACACAAAAATGTTGAACAACCTCACTAACACGAAGAAGAAGAGGACCCTTTTGAATAAGAAGTCACTATTCAGCAACAAATTAGCAACCTCGGTCAATAATTAGCCTTGATAACCTCTCATGTACAAATAGAAAAAAACAAGAATGTCCAAAAGACAAAGCCGAAGGTCAAAATTAGTGAGCTTCATAGGGAAAATCAAGGAGAAGACAATAGGGAGAATCATCGTGTATATATTCTTGCTTCTTCTACTGAAGAATTACTTGCTCAAGAGATGCAATCTATGAAAGTGACACTTACAAGCCTCTAAGAGATTACTATGGGGAATATCATTAAATATCAATATGAAGAGTTAGGTCCTTATCCATTTGATAAAACTATGACACTTCAACCTTTACCTAAAAAATTTGACATGCCAAAATTCAACAAATACAGAGGGAAGGGTGACCCATGATACCATGTAAAATATTTTATATGGCATGCCAAGAAGTGGCCTATAGTGAAAACTAGCTCATACGACTCTTTCCAAAGAGTCTAGGGGGCCAAGCCTTAGAATGGTTTACTCACTTACCTCGGGGGTCTATCTTTACATGGCCTAAACTAGAAGAAAGATTTGTATGACACTTCTCGTACAATATAGAAAGTGACATAACCATGGCAGATTTGTGTGGCACTAAACAGTGTCCCAAAAAAACATTTGTTAGCTTCCTACAAAGATGGAAAGGGATAGCCAGTCACTTCCCCTGTACATTCCCTGAAAAGCATCTTGTGAGTATCTTTGTTCCCAATCTAAATCCAGACATTGCTTTCCACTTGCAAATACATCGTGTTTGCACTTTTGAGGAAGTTATTAAGAAGGGCATTCAAATAGAGAAAGCCCTTATTACCAAAGGAACTCTTAAATTACACTCTAAGGATAGCCAAAATGTTAAACCTATGGAAAAGCCAAAAATATTCAACAAAAACAAGAACATGGTGGGAGACGGAATCAAAGATTCAAAACACTTGCAAACGATTCAAACCAGTCAACCTTTTAAATTGGCCAAAGGACCTATTCAACCACCACCTAAATGAATATGTTCACTCCTCTAAATGAGCCTTTTTTAGTCATATTGAAACAATTGGATGCAGCTCACATGGTGACTTATCCCACAACACAACCCTTTGATGATAATGCTCCAAAACCATCATGGTACAAAGAGCATGACTATTGTCAATTACATTGTGTAAAGGGACACAAAACAGAAAAATGTCTGACTTTATCACTAAATCCAAGACCTAATCAACAATGGGGAGATAAAAGTAGACAACCTCGAAAAAAATCAAACTCCTAATGAAAATATGGAGATATACAAAGAACCATTCCCTGAAATGGTAAGTTGGGAGAGCCAAATTTGGATCGAGGAGAGTCATCCCAGATTTATAAATTGGAAAATTATCTGTATACCAAGAAAGAAAATAATCATTATGATTCACTCATTGGATGTATCCACTTTCCTAGTGATCATGTGAACACCATTCAAATCAAGGAAAAGGATTTTTCTGTGGTAACAAGGTGCACCAGCCTCATGATTCCTGAACCCTCTCTGTCAACCCTGTAAACTGGTAAGTACAACCTTTTAGAACAGATTGAGAAGACATCTGTCAATATTTCAATCTTGGATCTCCTCAAAATATCAAATGTACATAAGGACATTTTGTAAAAAACTCTTCAGGGGTCAGGAGTGCAATTAGAAGTAGATCCTACGCATTTTCAGGCTACAGTAGCTGATATTGTACCAACTGAGCACATTTCCTTTAATCATAAGGAGATCCCTATTGAAGATCCAACACATAATCTCCCCTTGTATATTGAGGTATTAGTTACTCGTCGAAATATAAAACGGGTCCTTTTGGACAATGGATCAGGATTTTATATATGCACATTGAAATTAGTTAAGTAATTGGGACATACCGAAGAAGACCTTGAGTCCCATAACATTACCATAACCACTTACAAAAACATGGAAAGAGAGTCACCTGGCACAATTACATTACCCATGGAAGTTGGACCCACTTGTCATCACACGAAGTTTCACGTCCTGGACATGGAACTCCCATACAATATGCTTCTAGGCCGACCATGGATTCATGCCATATAGGTCATGCCATCAACATTCCATTAATGCATAAAACTAAAACACGAGGGACACATTGTCATGATACAAGGAGATCTAGAGCCCTTCGTTCACTGCAGAGCTCTCAATAGTTTTTCCTATAAGGGTGCTTATACATGTCCCTATGCTGATATAGTTGTTCCTCTTCAATCCGAAGCCATGGAGTCCCAAATAGATTCAAATTCCGTCAGTTCTTGTTCCTATGATGCCTCTGCATCAACTTCCCCTTTTTATTCATGGGAGATGAAGGTTATGGAATATGGTTATGGGGAGTGTAATTTGTAATAATACCTTTTAGTTTTAGACCTCTCATTGTCACCTAAAACTAGAGGTTGACCCAACTATCATTTTAGATGGCCTAGAGATGAGAAAAATATTGGGTCATTCTTACCTAGAGGGTTGCTGATTGAAGAGAAATTGTTGGATCCACCTACGAATTGGGTCCCGGAAGATACTCAACCAACTTGCTACAAAACCCTTGAGTATGAGAAATCTAGCAGAATGATGTATTCCATGGGCTACAAAGGTCTAGGATGTTGAAGGAATGAGCAAGGACAACGAGAACCAGTTCCCCTCCCACATTTTAAGACAGAAAGGTATGACATCAACATTTGACCCTATGGGTCACACCCCATTGATAAAATGCCACTTGTTCTGAATGCGAAGATAGCTCTGACTATTTAGATAGCAATATAGATTCCCACTGTAGCCAATACAAGGATCTTACCTCTATAAACCTATTCATAGATACCATTGTCCTCACCATAACCCCTACTGAACATAAAATTGACCTTTTTTATCCTTTCCTTATTTAATGGGACCAACAACGTCATGTGCCACTAGATCTCTTTGAAAATGATGAAGCCATTACAGAATTCATGGGCATTTAGGATACAATCCCCATTCGAGATCACAAAAAGGGTTTTTACATTGATTTAGATACCTGTGCCTACTTCAGAGATAAATCTGAGCTTCGTGGTCAACAAAATTTAAGAAAAGACAAGGGAAAAATTTCCAATGAAAATCCTTGAAAAAATTCAAATTCCAAGTCACACAGTGAAACCCTCTTTGAGGTGCTGACAGAAAAACATATACAAAATCAAAGTACAATAAAAGTGACCACGGAAAAGATGAAAATCTCATGGATACATCCTTAGATGAAGATCTCAACCTTCCTCCTGATTCTATGCATATGGAGGATTTGTCAAAGTTATTGGTAGAAGAAACTATCGATGTAAACATTGGCACAAAAGATGATCTAAAAATAGTAAAGTTGGGGGCTTCTCTCTCATCACGAGAATAGAAAACATTCACCATGCTACTGTAGGAATTCATAGATGTGTTCGCATGGTCCTATAAGGATATTCCAGGCTTGGACCCAACTTTGGTAGTGCACAACTTAGTTATACATGTAGACACCAAGCCCATCAAGCAAAAGCTCAGAAAGATGTAGCCGAGGGTGGCTCTCCTAGTTAAGGAAGAGTTAGAAAGATTTTTAGCGACAGGTTTCATTTGACCCATTGATTACTCTGAATGGATATCAAATATCATCCCTATGTAGAAGAAACCTGTTGGGATCAGAATCTGTACCAACTTCAAAGACATAAATAAGGCATGCCCAAAAGATGTCTTTTCATTGCCTAATATCGATATGATTGTTGATTCAATTGCAGGATATGAAATGCTATCTCTTATAGATGGCTTTTCAGGCTACAATCAGATCAAGATAGCCAACGAAGATCAACACAATATGGCCTTCACATTTCCCTGCGGTACCTTCTTTTATTAGGTAATGCCATTTGGCCTTAAAAATGTAGGACCTACCTATCAAAGGGAAATGACGGTGATTTTCCATGATATGATCCATGACATCATGGAAGACTATGTGGATGATATCCTTGGGAAATCCAAGATGAGGGAAACCACCCTGCTATCTTGTGGTATATCTTCAAACGCCTATGAGAGTACAAGGTCCGTTTGAACCCAAAGAAATGTGTGTTTGGCATGTTGTCTAGAAAGTTGCTTGGTTTCATTGTATCATGAAGATGGATTGAGGTAGAACCTTCTAAAGTCATTGTTATTACTAAAATGCCTCCTCTAAAAAATATTAAGCAGCTGCGCTGCTTACAGGGAAATATACAGGTTGTTGGAGCCCATTTTGATCCTCTGTTATTTTCCCATGTTTCCCCATTGGTTTGTATGCTCTAAAATATTTTTCTTCAAACTTGGTCAAAAAACTTTGTTTTCTAGATTGAATTCTTTCAAAGGCTCACAAACTTATTATTTTGCCCCATTTTGAAGGAAAAATACATGTGTGCCTTACTTTGTGCTTTAAAATTCCAAATCCACGGGCCTCTATCATTTTTTCCATTTTGCCAGCCTGTAGAGCTCATGTTTGTTCATTTTTTGCATTTTTTCCCTCAAAAATCCTTTGCCATGGTCGAAAATTGCTTTAAAATGCAATCCCTTTGTTTTTTGACCAAAAAATCCTTCACCCACGAAGAAAAAATCAAATTCAGGCATCTCTGATAAATTCTGTGTTTTTTACGGTTATATGGGTGTCATTTTCTCGTCAAAATTAAGCTCAAGACATCCCTCACACATGGCCGCTTCTGGTTGGATGATATTCGGTGGGTTTTTTCTAAAAACTTAGTGTTTTTGATTTTGGAAAAATTTGTAAATATTCCTCGCAACTCCGCAAGTCCCAGAGGAGAACACGTGTCTCATTTTCATGTGAAGGTAGAGTGGGAGGTTGGTGGGGGACTTAGGCAAGTTTTCCTTTTTGGTGAAAGGAAAAAATGGTGTGGAAAGGCCCACGGGTCTGCCATGGAGCAAGGGGTGGACACGTGGCAGAGTGGGGTCAGAAGGGAGCATGGACTGGTGGAAGACTTAGGCATTTTTTGCCTTTTTTGGTGAAAGGGGTGAAAGTTGCAAATGGAACCGCTGGTCCACAATGGCAGAAAAGGAGACACGTGGCAGGCAGAGTGGGTCGATGGGCTGACAGAGGCAAAAGGGAATTTTTCCCTTTATGCAAAAAGACTTAGAATGAAATATTGAGGCATGACTCTGCAAAAAATCAAAAGGAGACATGTGGCAGGGAGAAATAAGAGGCATGGGCCTGTGGAAGAAAAATGGAAAATTTTCCCTTGGTGAAAAAAGGGGTTAAAACATGAAATAAGCCTGCGGAATTTTAGTGATAGAGAGCATGACATATGTCAAGGATAGAAACGGAGGTGCGGGCCCATGGGAAAAAAGTGAAAATTTTCCAAATTTCCAAAAAGGGTCAAAATGTGTAGAATTAAGCCATGATCCCAATGGGACCCACCATATGCCATGTGTCATCACCAAATTTCAAGGGCGGAGGGGCGGACTAAAAAGTCAATTATTTCCATTTTTTCAAAAATGTTAAAAAGCCAAAAAGTGAGCCCGAATTCGTTCCCAGTCGTATTTTGACACGTGGAGGTCCCAAATTGAAGGAGAAAGAGAAGATCAAGGGTAACTATACATTTTCATTTTTTGGCTGCCATTTTTGCTCCAGGAAACTTGGAGATGTGAATTTTGCATCGTTTTTAATCGAATTTTTGGTGAATTTGTGTCCTTTGTGCCTACAAAGATCAATGCAAGTGGTTTTAGGGATTAATTTGTAGATTTGAGGTGTTTTTGAAATAAATTTTTACTCAGGCCTATGTAAAACATGAAATATCAAATTATAAAGTTGAAGAATCCAATATTTGAATGATAAGGATCAAATGATGAAATGAAAGGGGTCTACATGCTTGGAGAATGAAAAACATGCCTCTATAATGGATAATGATGAAGGATTTGTAATGATTCACCATTTAGAAACACCTAACAACTCTTGTTACAAGTTTTTTAAATGTCCCTATTTGTGAATCATGTTGGAATTTTGTAACAAACTTGATGCTGGGCATATTATTTTCTTAATGAAGGATCAAATGTAATTGAAAGTTATATAATGCATGTTTTGGAACATGTAAAAGGTCGGAGAAACTTAGAATTTCATGGGAAAATCTGGGAAGAAGCCCATTCTCTGAGAAACCACTTGAGAACCATTTCTAATTCCTTTTTGCATCAGATTTGTATCATGCTGAGTTGGTTTCAGTTGTAAAGCCATCAAAAAGCTCTGAGATTGTTCTTATAACATTCCCCTGCTGATAAATTTGGTCATTCTGGATTATTTTGTTTTGTCTCTTAGTAAATTCTGGATGCACTTATGTTCCAAAATGTTTTTAATTTGTGTTTCTTGCTCCTGTTACAGTCTTGTGTTTGAAAACTCTTTTGATCATACATGGTCTCATTTCTTTTTCATAGTTTAGTGGCATATGCAATCTCACATTCAGAAGAGCTTTCATCTAATAAAGAGATAAATAGATTTAAAATCACTTTACCTTCCTTGAATTTATAGATTGTTGTAAACCTTTGGGTGCACCTTAGGTCATGATAAAATAGAGATTTTTGGATGCTTTGTTGGTTCATCTGCTTCAAGATTTTTTGAAAAGTTATCAAAGATTGTGTGGAAGAGTGTAAATCTGGGCCTCCATTTGGTGCACATATCCGGGTTGAAGGAGTATCTCAACCCTTTTGAAGCATTATGTTGTGTGGGTCTTACAAATTTCTTGCAAAGGTCCTCAAAGAATTTGGAAAATTTTGGTTATTCTTGTCTAAAATCTCCCACCAAAAATTCATTCAGAATAACTAATCTTACCCCATACTACCCCTACATTGCACTGTGTGTCAAAACAAGAACACAATCCATTTACATGAATGCACAAAGCAAATCAGGATCATACCATGTCTCTAACAGCCTCAACCTTGTCTTGAAAGCATTTTCATCATTTAGTAGTGACAGCTCTGTTGAGTTTGAATAATGGAAAATTGATCATGTTTTCCCAAGGCCATCTCTATACAATATGCACAGTATAAGGATATCTCCACCTTCTTCACAAAACAGAGGCTGCAATATAGGTTCACTTACCTTGGTTGAAAGGCACAACCTAAAATAGTGAGGATTAGATCAAAATCCTTTCAAGGTGCTACCCACTTCTTCAAAGCCTGAGTGCTAACAAGTCAAATAAATTGCTTCCCCAGCTAAAAACAACATACAAATCATTTATCTACCTCTGAGTGTCTTGTAAAATCCATGATACTGCTCAAGTTATGAAGGAGATTAAATCTGGGTACCAACACCAAAATGGCATCATTGCTGGGGAACTGTTTTGAATTCTTGGGAAATAATTTACAATGTTGAGATTGATTTACTGATTCATTTTCCAGTATATGTCTATTTAGCCCATCAACAAACACCCAAATGGCGTCATTGTCGGGGACATTATTCATTATTTCAGTATTTCAGATCCCTGGTAATACTTCTTCTATGATTTATGTGTAATTACAAATTTGAGTATCATATTCTCATTACATTTATAAGATTAGAATGAAGAGTAGAGTTCTGAGTTTGATATTCTCTTAGTTCAATCTGATCCATGTGCATACATATTTGAGATATTTGAATGCATATTAAACCCTGGTGATGTCCCTTGTAAATTCTGCATGCAAATACATTGTTGAAGAATCATTTTATAATCAGATTTGTAAGGATTGAGTGAAGATATAAGTTTTGCCTACAATTTTATCAGTTTCCAGCAGTTGTTGCACTTCATTTGCATTTTTGGTTGATAGACTCAAGAAAAATAAGGTCTGATCTATAAAGTTTGGCAATATTTTCAGTGTTGATCGATATTTGACAGAGTATTTTAGTGCATTTACACAACTAGGGTTAAAGTCCTTAGTGGCAACTCCATGTTGTCCTGATTTTGATAAATACCAGTGTCTTAAGCTTTCTGTTATTTGTTTTTGTGTTGCCAATCTCTGTAAAACTGGAAGGAAGAAGATATTTCTTCATTAGGAAATATGCTAAGAAGTTTTTTACAAATTCAAGAAACTCAGAGTTGGAAGGGAGAAGAGTTTAGAAGGTTTTTAAAGGTTAGACATCAGGAAAATATATATCCATTAGTGAGAGAGATCGACCTTTGGTAGAGGATTATCACTCTTCTTCAAGTGATTCTGATTCAAGAAATCCTCTCATAAACTTGTTTGCCTTAGCTAGTGAAGGTCCTCCTACTGTTCTAGGTAAGTTCCTTCTCCAATCTACACCTCTGTGTTTCAATTCAAATAAAACTTTCTAATAAAATCAGCACTTAGAGAGTACCAATCTTGTGAATGACATTTCTGAGCCCCAAATACCTTGCACTCCTCACCAACTTGAGTCACCCCCAAGATCACCTCCACCAAACAATATGGCTCAACCTAGACCTCCATTTTTTGTTAACACCTTTGGTCCTATAGACTTTAGAGGAATGGATGGTTACCCAAATGCTGTCCCATAAGATGTCAAAAATAGATTGCCAAAATTCCAAGGTAACAATGCAGTTACTAGTGATCAGCATCTCAAAATTTTTGTTAACATGATGGAATATTTTGAAATAGAGTTATAAGATGTGTATATTAAATTGTTCATTCATACACTAGAAGAGGATGCTAGAGATTGGTACAAGGCTCTACCTAATAATTCAATTGATTTTTGGATTGAGATGAAGAATGCATTTAGGTTGCAATATGGTGACAAGACTGATCCTAGATTTCTCTTGTCTAAGTTTGAGAATATCAAGAAGAACCCTAATGAATCAGTCCATGACTTTAACACAAGGTTTAAAAAAACTTTGAGAAGGATTCATGTTAGTCTGCGGCCTTGTGATGAATCTTGTTTAATCAAATATGCAAATGCATTTGATAAAAAGGTAGCCTATTACCTAAGAGACAAGAACCCTACCAATCTAAGACAAGCTTTCACCATGGCACTTCAAATTGAAAACAATATCAAAGCAATTGGAAAACCTCTCAAGAGAGATGGTGTAAAGTTGATAAACCCTGAAAAACCTCAAGCTAGCAAGGGTGCTGATTTAGAAGAGGTTGTGAAAAATTTGGCAGGGGCTGTCAAAGAAATCTCATACAAATTGGCAAGAGCTGAGAATGGAATTGGGAAAAATTCATAAGGTCAGCCAAGAGCACAAAACCATGATATATTTTCCAATCATCCTAGAGGCGATCAAAGGGCAGATGATAGATGGAAAGGACCCATGGGGTCTAGAAATAGACATCCTCAAGAACGTGAAGGAAGAGTGTTATCTAATCCCTTAACTGATAGGGCTGTTGTTGAAGAAGTTGTTGATATTGATTGGTGTGATAGGTATTTTCTGCCCCATCCTCCATGTGAAGTGGACCAGAAAGAAGGTGAATCTAATAATGATAATGGTACTGATGATGATATTTGCATGGTGGGTTGTTCTTCAAGCTCAGAAGGAGGAGCAACATCTACTGAAGTGATAAGTGCAAGGACAGCTGCAACCTTTTTGGATTGCATCAAATGGGTATAAGTTTTCCTTCCCTCTCATACTCTTGAAGTTGATGTAGTGCAAACTTTTGAAATTCCTAATAATGACTTTGAATACTTAAGAGCTTTGATGATTAAGAAGTATGATGGTGGTATCCCTTCGGAGGAAGATAGATAATTATTGATGAATATTGTTGTAACTCAAGAGAAAGATTATAAAACTAGAAGAAAACTTATTAAGTGAGTTGGGCCTCAAGCCAAACCTAAAACACCCTTGCTCACAAGCATCCCAAAAGAAGCTCCTAGGAGAGAAACACTTTCCAAAAGCTCTGTTGTCCCAAGCAAAAATTGTAGTCCTCCTCATGCCCAAGCAGCCAAGAATCCCATGCCATCTGATAAATCTTCTTGTCTCCCTTCTAATGCTACTTTGCCAAAAAGTGTTCCCTATGACATAGCCCAAGTATTGAGCCAAATCAAAGTGAGTGTTCTAATCATTCAGTTTCTTAGGATCCCTAAGCATAAGAAGAGAGCATTTGAGTACTTGGGATTAAAGGAGGAGAAGACTACTCTGAGCAAAAAAGTAAATGTTGTTGAGGTTCCTCCTCAAATCATTGCTGACCTTGAAACACCACCAGCAGTAGAGGATCTTGGTGAGACACCTGAGGTATATTTGGGGACATCCTTTATTGATTCCCAATTGAATGTTGATCCATTCCTCACAACTTTGATCGTAAAGGATAGGCTACTTCACAATTGTATGTTTAATTTCAGTGCATCATGTAATGTCATGCCTCTAGAAGTCATGAATGAGTTGGATATCAAAGTGACAATCAGCCTATGGAAAATGTACTACCATGGACTCAATAGAAGTGTTGGTTGTTGGTTGTGTGAAGGGTTTGGTAATGCAGCTTGCATCTTATCACGGGAGGAATTTAAAATTGGATGTTGTGATTGTTGATTACCTTGCCAAATGGGGTATGTTATTGTCAAGAAAGTGGGCTGCAAGTGTTGGAGGGAGTTTCCAAATGGATATGTATTTTGCCACCATTCTCATTGAGGGCATCCTTGTCAAGCTCTATGGAGAAAAGAAAATGTTGCATCTAATTGAGGACCCAAACAATGCTTCTTATGAAGTATTATTTGTTGATGTTGATGCTGATAATTTAATTGGTTTTGCTGATGGAAAAGAACACAAAATGGATCAGTCAAAGTGCCTTGAATAGGTATGTTCTCCTTGGACCTTTCTATTTGATGGAGCTTGCTACAAATTTGGAAATGGTGCCGGTATTATTCTGATTTCTCCTAGCTTGGAAGAATTTTTTTTTTCCTTCAAGCTTAATTTTGAATGTACTAACAACATTGCTAAGTATGAAGCCTTGTTGTTGGGTCTGAGAATTACATGGAAGTATGGTGTCAAGGACATCATTGCAAAGGGAGATTCAGAGCTAGTTGTCAACAAATTAGAAAACTGTATGCTACAAAAAAATAACGGATGAAACAATATAAGCATGTAGTTTGGGATCTAATTGAGATGTTTGATTCCTTCAATACTGTGCACCATGATAGAAGTTTGAATGTTGTTGCTAACAATTTGGCAGTGTTGGGGTCAAGATTTAGAGTTTTCACTGGTTTCACCTTAATGTGAGTACAATGTTGAAGTGTTAACTAGGCCAGATGTCCTTGACAACATCAAACATTGGCAAGTGTTTAATGATTATGCTTAAGTGCAAAGGTTCCTACGAAATCAAGGTGAGTTTGTAGATCAGCATATTGATTGGGAACCAATGATGTGTGTGACTGAAGTAAGAGAGACTTTGTTTGGAAAATATATTATTTAATTGAAAAATAACACCATTCCTAGAGGTCTTGTTGCTCTTGAGTCAAATTTTAACAATGTTGATTACATCATCAATAGAAACATATCTGACTCAAGGGATGTGGAAGAGCATGAATTGGGAACAAAGGAAAAACCAAGAAATGTTTTTTTGGGCAGCAGTTTAAACAAAGAAGAAAAATAGTGCTACCTCTAATTGTTGAAACAATATCAAGACTGCCTTGCCTGGTCATATTCAGAGCTAAAAGCATATAGAGAAGACTTGTTTCAGCATGAGATACCTCTTGAGAAAAATGCCAAACCATTCAGATAGAAGAAAAGGCCAATTAATCCACTCCTCTCCATGAAAATGCAAGATGAATTGAAGAAACTGAAGGAGGGAGGGATCATTCAGCCCACAAGGTATTCATCTTGGGTTGCAAACCTTGTGTCAGTCAAAAAGAAGAATGGAGATATCAGACTTTGTGTAGACTTTATAAATTTTAATAGAGCTTCATTGTAAGACAATTATGCTTTGCCAAATATGGAGAACATGTTATAGTTAGTGACTGGATCTAAATTGTTGTCCACCTTGGATGGTTTCTCTTGCTATAATCTAGTTGTTGTCAAGGAGTTAGAAAGATTTAAAACTACCTTTACAACTCCTTGGGGAACATATCTTTATGGGAGAATGCCTTTTGGTCTCATGAATGTTGGAGCTACCTTTCAAAGAGAAATGGATGTTGCTTTTGCTAGTTATATAAATGAATTCATTGCAGTTTATCAGGATTATGTGATTGTGTTTCAAAGGAGCAGAGAAGATCACTTGTAGCATTGGAAAGAATGTTGATCAGATGTAGAGAATTTAAAATCTCTCTCAATCCAAAGAAGTGTAACTTTCAGGTGTACAAGACCAAGCTGCTTGGTCATATTGTTTCAAAGGTTGGTGTCATGATTGATCCTAAGAGAGTAGAAGCAATCAGCAGGGTGCCAATTCCAAGAATGAAGAAGGGCATCCAATCTTTCTTTGGGTAGATCAACTTCATTAGAAGGTTTGTGTCCAATTTTGCTGAGTTGACTCTTCCTATCACATGCATGTTAAAGAAAGATCAAGTTATCAAGTGGGAGGAGGATGCTATTCAGGATTTTGAAGGAATCAAAGAGGCACTTAAACATGCACCTATCTTGGCAGCCCCAAATTACAAAAATCCTTTCCAAATCTCTTCCTTTGCTTCTAAAAATACTATTGCATCTATTTTGCTCCAAAAGGATGAAGATGGGGCAGAGAGGCCTATTGCCTTCTTTAGCAAGGATATACAAGCTGCTAAGTTAAAGTACACAATCATGGAAAAATAAGCATTTGCCTTGGTGAAAGAAATAAAGGTTTTCAGGCCTTATATGTTAAGTTCAAAATTTGTTGCTTATGTTCCCCACACCATGGTAAAAGACATCTTATCAGAGATGGAGGTATCAAGTAAAAGATGTAGATGTGTGAACAAACTACAGGAGTATGATATGGACATCCAAACCACAAAGTTGGTAAGAGATTTGGGTCTTTCTAAGCTCATGGATAAGAGCATTGCAGACTGTGGAAGTGAATGAAGTAGAAGAAGAAAGGGTAGATGTTCTTGGGAAATTGGTAAGTTCTGAATAGTACAAGGATATAATCTTTTACCTCAGACACCTACGTTGTCCTGATATTTAAATAAAAATCAGAAAAGAGACCTCAAGTTATCTTCTCAAAAATACATCATCACTGACTTTAGGATGGCTTGGAAGAACCCTGAAGGTGTCCTCTTAAAGTGTGTAACTGAAGATGAAGCTCCCAAAGTGATTTCTGATTTCCATGGGGGAGTTTTTGGAGGACACTTTGCTAGAAGGGTTATAGCACATAAAGTTTTGAGGGCTGATTATTGGTGGCCTACTCTCTTCAAAGATGCAACCATGTTGATCAGAAAATGTGAAAGCTGCTAGCATTTCTCTGGAAGAATGAAAGCTTCAAGCTCCCTTCCTTTGCAACCTGTATCAATTAAAGCTCCTTTCAAACAATGGGGGATGGACTTCATTGGTGAGATTTTAGATCCTTCTAGTGTTGGAGATAAATGGATCCTTGTAGTCATAGATTACTTCACCAAGTGGGTAGAGGCAATCCCCACCAAGAAAGCAACACAGCAAGTTGTTATGGACTTCTTGCTGAATAATATCATATGCAGATTTGGTGTGCCAGTCAAGATTGTGGCTAATAATGCCATGTGTTTTAGAGCTAAACCTTTGATGGAAATGTGTAAGGAGTATGGAACCAATCTGACTTATTCTTCAAACTATAACCCCCAAGGGAATGGACAAGCTGAGTCCAGCAATAAGAACTTATTGAAGATCATTAGGAGGACCTTGGAGTTGAACAAGAGAAAATGGTGGTGAACAACTGAAATTTGTAATTTGGGCTGATAGAATCACTGCCAAGAGAGCTACTGGTAAGAGCTCATTTTAGATTGTTCAATAGCTTGAGGATCAAGGGGTCAGTCCATATGAAGCAAGGATTAATCATATTATGGAGCTAGATGAAGAGAGAAGGGCATCCCACTAGAGGCATGTCATATTTAGAGAGAAGTTGAAAATATTGTTTGACAAGAAGGTCACTCCAAGGGCCTTCAATATTGGAGATCTGGTTTTGTTATGGGACATAAGAAATGAAGGTAAGGGAAAACATGAAAAATTTGATGCATTATGGATGGGCCCTTACTCCATTGATATCAAAATTGGTTAGAATACCTTTTTTCTCAAAGATTTAGATGGGGAATTACTTGATCTACCTATTAATGGTAGGCATTTGAAGCATTTCTTAGATTAATCCCCAAATTTGAGGTATGCACCACTTGTATAGTGTATAGTGTTTGGATTTTCACTCTGTTTTTGGTGTTTTGTCAGTTTGTGGTTTGCCTTGGTGTGTGGCAGCCATTTTTGTTGGGCTCTCAGTTGGATGGTTTTGGCTCATGAATCCATTTTCCCAATGGATAATTTTGGCACTTGGTCTACGTTGTTCTTGTGGCACTCACTGGGAGTGCCCATCCCCGAGTAGAAGCCGATGTTGGTGCCCATTTTGATCCTTTGTTATTTTTCCATCTTTCACCATTGGTTTGCATGCTCTAAAACATTTTTCTTCAAACTTGGTGGTCTGCAAACTTTGTTTTCCAGATTGATGCTTTCAAAGGCTCACAAAATTATTATTCTACCCCATTTTGAAGGAAAAATACATGTGTGCCTTCTTTGTGCCCTAAAATTCCAAATCCACGGGCCTCTATCATTTTTTCCTTTTTCTCGCCTGTGGAGCTCGTGTTTGTTTGTTTTTTGCATTTTTGCCCTCAAAAATCCTTTGCCATGGTCGAAAATTGCTTTAAAACACATTCCCTTTGTTTTTTGATGAAAAAAATCCTTCACCCACAAAGAAAAAATCAAATTCTGGCATCTCTGGTAAATTCTGTGTTTTTTTACGGTTATATGGGTGTCCTTTTCCCGTCAAAATTAAGCTCAAGTTGTCCCTCACATGTGGCCACTTCTGGTTGGATGAGATTCGGCGGGTTTTTTTTAAAAAACTTAGTGTTTTTTATTTTTTGGAAAAATTTGCAAATATTCCCCACAGGTCCCAGAGGAGGACACGTGTCTCATTTTCATGTGAAGGTAGAGTGGGAGGTTGGTGGGGGACTTCGGTAAGTTTTTCCTTTTTGGTGAAAGGAAAAAATGGTGTGGAAAGGCCCGTGGGTCTGCCATGGAGTAGGGGGTGGACACGTGGCAGAGCAGGGTCAAAAGGGAGCATGGACCGATAGAAGACTTAGGCATTTTTTTCCTTTTTTGGTGAAAGGGGTGAAAGTTACAAATGGAACCATGGGTCCGCAATGGTGCAAAAGGAGACACGTGGCAGGCGGAGTGGGTTGGCAGGCCGGTGGAGGCAAAAGGGAATTTTTTCCCTTTTTGTAAAATACTTAGAATGAAAATTTGAGGCGTGGCTCCATGACAAATCAAAAGGAGACATGTGGCAGGGAGAAATCAGAGGCACAGGCCCACGGAAGAAAAACAGAAAATTTTCCCTTGGCGAAAAAAGGGGTTAAAACATGAAATAAGTCTGTAGAATTTTAGTAATAGAGAGCATGACATGTGTCAAGGATAGAGACGGAGGTACAGGACCATGGGGAAAAAGTGAAAATTTTCCAAATTTCCAAAAAGGATCAAAATGTGTAGAATTGAGCTGTGATCCCAATGGGACCCACCATATGCCATGTGTCATCACCAAATTGCAAGGACGGAGGGGTGAAGAAAAAAATCAATTTTTCCATTTTTTCAAAAATGTTAAAAAAGTTCAAAAAGTGAGCCCGAATTCATTCCCAATCATATTTTGACACGTAGAGGGTCCAAATTGAAGGAGAAAGAGCAAATCAAGGGTAACTGTACATTTTCATTTTTTGGCTGCCATTTTTTCTCTAGGAAACTTGGAGATGCGAATTTTACATCGTTTTTCATCAATTTTTTGGTGAATTTTGCCCTTTGTACCTACAAAGATCAATGCAAGTGGTTTTAGGGATTAATTTGTAGATTTGAGGTGTTTTTGAAATAAATTTTTACTCAGGCCCATGCAAAACGTGAAATATCAAATTATAAAGTTGTAGAATCAAATTTTCAAATGATAAGGATGAAATGATGAAATGAAAGGGGTTTGCATGCTTGGAGAATGAAAAAGGTGCCTCCACAATGGATAATGATGAAGAATTTGTAATGATTCGCCATTTTAGAAACACCTGGCAACTCTTGTTGTAAATTTGTTAAATGTCCCTATCTGTGGATCATGTTGGAATTTTGTGAACAAACTTGATGTTGGGCATATTATTTTCTAAGGAAAGAAGGATCAAATGTAATTGAAAGTTATATAATGCATGTTTTGGGACATGCAAAAGGTCAGAGAAACTTAGAATTTCACAGGAAAAATCTGGGAAGAAGCCCATTCTCTGAGAAACCACCTGAGAACCATTTCTAATTCCTTTTTACATCAGATTTATATCATTTTGAGTTGGTTTTAGTTGTAAAGCCCTCAAAAATCTCTGATATTGTTCTTATAACATTCCCATGCTGATAAATTTGGTCATTTTGGATTGTTCTGTGTTGTCTCTTGGTAAAGTTTGCATGCATTTATGTTCCAGAATGTTTGTAATTTGTGTTTCTTACTCCTGTTGCAATGTTGTGTTTGAAAAATCTTTTGATCATACATGGTCTCATTTCTTGTTGATAGTTTAGTGGCATCTGTAATCTCACATTCATAAGATCTTTCATCTGATTAAGAGATAAACAAATTTAAAATCACTGTACCTTCCTTCAATTTAAAAATTGTTGTAAACCTTTGGGTGCACCTTAGTTCATGATTAAATAGAGATTTCTAGATGCTTTGTTGGTTCATCTACTTCAAGATTTTGTGGCAGGTTATTGTAGACACTAAAATTAGATCACACTCCCAGTTTTGTCCCTCAACAAATAAGCACCCTTTATTACATTACCTAGCCATGACCCCCCTTCACCCCACTAATATTAATTTAATTAATATAATTAAATTAATGCATTATCCTCACTATATTCATTATTTAAATATCTTATTTAAATAATATCTACACATATAGTTCACTTAGACACCTCACCAAGCCAACTCAATGTAAGACCTATTCTTAGCAAGTTCCCATAACTAACTAAGACTTACCCAAACCCTAAAAATCAATGCCTACATTCCCTCTAACCACATTCCTACATACTCACAAGAGGATCCGAGTCTAATATGCGGGATAATGACACATGATCCAAGGAAATTAGAAGGATCTCCCTAATATAGTAAACCTAGGAAATCCCACCTTGACCGACGTCAGTTACCCCTAACCGTTATCGGTTAAGCCGAACCACCGTCGGTTACCCCTTTTAACCCAAAACAACCTTATTCCCAAGGTTGGAACTTGGAAGTTGGCAAAACATTGGGAGAAATTTGACAAACAAGAACAAAATATTAGAGAGATAACACATCTTAAGAGAGTAAATTCTAGCAAAAACTCACATCCAAGGTAGGAGATTGAGCATTTTCTCCTGCACAGCCATCCCACCCATGATCTGATCCAACCAAGAAAAGAGGAGTGTGCATGCAGCCCATGCAGAAGATTTTCTCCAGTTGGTGATCACTTGCAGCCTTCAAACCCATCATTAACACCTCCATCCTTCACACACAGGAATCCAGGACTAGAATCCAAGTAAGTATAACGTCATACTTCTCTGGTTTATTTCATTTCATCATTATTTTATCATCCATTGTTTATCTTTCTTCCTATTGACCTTATCAAACATTCCCACCTCTATAGACTCATTAAAACCTCGCAAAAACCTACTCCAGTCACCCAATACCTCATCCTGACCAACGAAAATCCTTTGTGCAATCACAAAGGAGACCAAAACCTTGTTTTGTGAAATTTCCAGATCTCACAGTAACCAGCACCGATTATACCTAACTGTCGTCGGTCACCCCTGACCGACACTAGTCTTTGTGTTTTCCCACACATCCCTAAACAGAGACCTACCCACCTAATTTTACCTCATCCTCACTCACATGTGATCTACCCGAGACCTTTATTAGAACTGCAAAGACCCATAACCAATCATTTGACCTTTGGATTCTATTCTAGCTTAGCCTGTTAGATTAGATCTATTTTCTTATTATGTTTTAAGTGAGATACCTAAATCATTTTAAAATAACAATAGGATTTACCTTTTTTTTAGCATTAATTTGTTTAAAACAATGGAATGACAGCCATCTAGGAAGTATCATACTTCCCAGATCTAGCTTACGCTAGGTAGTTCACTGCCCATATTGTTTAATTCCTTCTGGTGGTCTTGTTTTCATTACAAGTAGTTCCTCCTAGCCAAAAGGAAGCTCTCATGATCAGCTATGGATTTGGAAGTCATACGCGCACAACAACCCATCAACTGACATTTGAACAGGTATTCCTCCTATGCCCATTACCTTATTTATTTCATCAACAATTCAAAGAAATAATCTAAGAAAAATGTGAAACATTTTGGCACACCCAGTGGGAGCCATCCCGGGTTCCTTGCATTTCATTTATTCCTAGGAAAAAATTGTGTGTTTTTTTCCCTTCTAAAAAGCGTACACATTAATTTTCTTCCCTGGTAATCCACATCTCCTTTGTATTTTCTCTAAAAGGAAACTTTTCTTTTGGTGTATTTAAAAAGAATCATTTCTTCATGTTTTCTGCCTTGTAGTGAAAGAGCATCCCTCTTCCTCTTCATCTTATTGTGTCATCTAATTTCACATTTTTTATTTGGGTTTAAAACAATTGCATTCCATTCTGATTTATTGCATTAGCTCACATTAATTAAGGCCAACCTACACGCTGGAAGTCATGACCAGCTGATGGTTGACAAACGAATCATAGAAAAGCACTTCTATCCTTTTCTCTTTCTCTGAGTCTTACCAAACCACACAAAAATTCAAAATACATACATTCTTAAACAACATCCTACCTGGAAGAAGCTATAGGTGATCACACAATCACGACACAGTGGGCACCCAGCTCACTACTCTGTTGAGTCATACTTCAGAGCGAAGCCCGCCCCCACCATAACATACCTAAAACATCACCTTTTAGATCTCCTTATTTGTAGGAAGCCATCCTACACAAAAACTCTATTTCACAATTCATGTGTCAGTCCCTAAATAGCATAATCTAAACAAACATAATAGAAAAGGCACTCCTAGGATCGCATTTTCTTAGTGTTTCTACTTGGCTTGTGTTTTGAGGTGAAAGATCACATTCATCACTTTTTTGTTCATCCTTGCACGCTCCTCATCATAGCTGGTGTATTCTGGATTCATCTGAGTGTGCCTAGGCCATATCATCATCATTCCCATAATTCTGGGTCTAATTCCACATCAAATTTTAATTCACAAACACTTTCTTTCATCACTGTTTCAATTTCACAGTAACCGCCATCAGTTACCTCTGACCACCATCAATTATACCCAACCGACATCAATTCCAGGTCCTTTTTCTAACCTACTCAAAAGGACATTTTCACTTCACTTTCTTCCACTTTCCATAGTCTCTATGACTGTCATTATTCTCATTGACGTTTTAAATGTCTTCAGACTTGGCATACCTATTAGAATTTACCTTCTACCTCACTGTTTACTTACTGTTCATTTTCTACAGCGATCGGCAGCGGTTACCCCTGACCGATGTCAATTTTTCCTAACCGATATCGGTTAGCCTATTTCACATTCCAGCCACCATTCATTACTTCATCCATTTTTTATCACCAGATTCACCTATTCCTGATGTTCTTTGTGTCATTTACAGAGAAGCAGACCTACCTGATCAATATTGGCTCACATGGTGCTGACACAAAGACAAGAAAGCACCCTCGTGTTCCATGCTAGTTGCCATCCACTCCCACCTAGTCCTTCACTACCTTCTATTTTATCACCCGCCATGGATCCCATCCAACCTACTACTATCGCTACTGGAGATGAGGAGTTCACGTGACTTCTTCACTAGAACCCTGCCACCTTGCAGTTTTACCTCTCCCACTCATCCACTCAAGATGCCTCGGGTTAGTTGATATACGAAATGCTCATATCTATCCCCCTGACTCTCACACCCACTTCCGCATCAGCCCCATTTGGCTTTGTGCTACCCGCATCCATGTTACCCGCAGTCATTTCATAGTTAGGTTCTATACCCACTATGACTACCATGTCTGTTGTCTCTATGGCACCCATTACATCCACCATACCATCAACAACGACCCCAAACACAACATCATCTACCCCTCATGTCTCACACATACCTGTAGCTACATTCCCACCTTTAGTGTCGATGAATCCTACCCCATTTCAGAATGTGGTTCTTTCCATTCCACAATCATTAGCCCCTATTACCACTAGGGTTACCACAACCCTTCCACCCCCATATACATACTACCAACACCTCCTATTTCATCTATTATTCATTATGGGTACGTACCCCCTAGTTCACTACCTTCTTCTCCACCACCTTACATGGTAGCCCCATACACTAGAATGCCACCCCCATTATATACCCAAAACCAACCTCTTCACACTGTAGGAGGCATCTAATCACCACAACCCACTAATGACATAATTAAATTGATGTTGGACAAGATGTAGACACTAGAGGAATTGGTTTCTGGCTCCCACAAAACTCTCACCTATGACGAGATTTGCAATGAGCCTATTCACCCATCCATTCCCATCTGTTCATACCCTGTGCATTGGGAAATGCCTAAATTCAACTGCTTCAATAGCAAGGAAGACCCACAATAGCATTTGTGCTCATTCAAACATGGGTGTTATCCGATCTCTCATGATGATGCCCTACTTTTGAGAGCCTTTCCCATGTCCCTCACTAGACCTGTATTAGATTGGTATAGTGGGTTACCTAAACACTCTATATTTTTATTCAATAAGGTAGCCCAAGCTTTCTTAGACCATTTCTCTATCAATATCACCAAGAACATTACCATGACCAATCTATATTCAACACATCAGTACGAGGATGAATCTATTATAGATTTTGTCACTCACTAGTGCAACCTGATCAATCAACTTACCTTCCAACTGCCACAAACTAAACTCATTAAGCTCTTCACATGAGCTTTCGCCAGACATATCTTCCTGACTTTTTAGGTCCAAAATTTCTGAACATTCGATGAGGCATTCACTATAGCATGAAAATTATAGATTCTGGCCATCAAAGAGAAGAAAATCCAATTACAAAATATGAATTTGGCATTCAAGTTGAATGAAACCTCTTCTTCTTCCAAACCACAAACCAATTATTCAAAGGCTAAGGGTACTACTAACGTAGTGCTACTCAAGGCTGGCCCAGCACATCCATCCAATCAGGCTACATCCTCATCTAATCTATCACCTATTCAGGATTTTTGATTAAGAAAAGAGCAGCAAAAATATACCCCAATTAGGGAACCTTACTCTTCTATCTTAGAAAAGCTTATCAAAGCTGGAGCCATCACCCTTCCACCCATAAAACCACACGCTGGTTTTGACCCTGCTTGCCCCATGCCTGCATGGTTTAAAGATCATGATGTCTATAACTATCACCAAGTGAAGGGTCATAGTGATGGCAACTGCATCAATTTTAAGAATGTTGTCCAAGAAATGCTTGAGAAAGGCGAGTTAACTGTGGATAATCCCAACACCACCCCTAACCAAAATCTACAAATCTTCAAAAAAATGTTTCCCAATCATGCCGCTTCATCCAATCAAACTGGTGAGACATCCACTCACGATACCCATACCCGTGAAGTTCACGCAATCTTTAACGAGGTACTTTTCACCTCTCAATTACCTCACATCCCTTCCATAGAGGAAATCCTAGCCTAAAATCCTCCTTCCACATTGGAGCCAATCTCCATTGTTCCTTCACCAACAGAGGCACACCTTTCATCTCCTTCATCACCAACGGAGGAGTCTTCCACTAACATTGAGCCCCTCTCACCCCTAGCTTCACCACTTAGAGATCCTTTACCTATCGTACCTACTCCACATGTAGAGGAGCTCCCATTACTTCCTCCACCCATAGAGGGCCACCCACTACCTCCTCCACCCGTAGAGGAGCACCTATCCATTCCTCCACTTATAGAGGAGCCCCCATCATCTCTGCCACCCATCATAGACCCAATGGAGGTACCTTTGTCTCTTGGTGAGCATTCTCCATTGGCTACCCAACATCCAACAGACCTACTTTCAACTCTCTTACCCACGGAAGCTGAAGTTAGCCAATTCCCCATCTCTAAGATACATTTGATGAGAATTCCCATTAGGTCCTCACCAACTCCACCCACAAATGTGTCATTCTCACATTTGGCCAATCACTTACATTATGTAAATAGGGCTTTACTATGGGGGCACCTCTTACTCCCTGTCTCAACACAGATGTAGAGATCCCTCGATGACACCTCCACTATCTACCCAAACACATTTCCACCCATCAAACCAAATACAACCACTACCATCACAACTCCTTCCATGATACCTGTTAGCACTCACACCACACTCTTAACTGTAACCTGACCTATATCTAAACCCAAACCCATACCTACAACATTTGCCTCCACTAAACCTATTGCCACTTTAGGGGTCACCCCGATCACCAACCTTACTCATCCACCTATTAAACTAGATTTAGCTACATCCTCCAGCATCAATACCACACCTACTCTGACACCCAAACCAAAGAAACAAACTCATCGACCTCATATCCCGACTACACCAATCTCACCCACACTTGTCCCATCTGCCTTCAGACCTCAACTTCCCAACATGGTCAAGCACCCTTCACCCATCCATAAACCAATAACATAACAACCCATTCCTTCCTCACATACCTCTAACCTACCCAGGAACACAACATGACTTATACCCGCACCTGCAGTCTCCTTACCACCAATACCTCCAATACCTTCAACTATTGCTTCACTACCCACTATAATTCAGTCATTGTCCCTCGCACCCCAAGCACGACCCACGTCGTCTACCTTCATAGCACCCCCTTTATCCCCATGGGTAACTCGCCCTCTTCTACCATCTACTTTTCCTTCCAGACCTCGTACACCCAAATCACCTTTACCCAAGAAGGTGCAACCCAAAAACAAAACCCCACTACCCTACACCCTCCTACCTGTCCATCTACTGAACCCCTATGCAAATAAACCCAACCGATACCTCAAACCACACCAGCACCTAAACCCCTAGCTCGACCCATTCGTACACTTCCAAAAACAATTCCCTGACAACAAACCACACCTACACCCAAACCCACATTCACTTCCCATTGTGATCCACTAGCATGGTCCTATGCCAAAATTTTAACCAACCTCCTCGAAACTTATGTTATCACATTACCGCCACTCTGACCTTATGACCCCCTCAAAGCCAAGCCAAAATGGTTTGATGATACTAAAATTTACACATACCGTAATGTGTTAGGGCATGATGTGGAGCACTGCAAGGCCTTGAAAACCATCCTTATCCAATTGTGTCCACCAGAAACCAACTTTGATGACGGAAACCTTATTAAAAAGGATCCTGCTTCATCAACACCCATTCCCACATTGCCCACTCAACAACCACAAGCTCCACCCTCACAGCTCCTAGAACCACCCTCAAAATTTGAAATTAACATGGTTCACATCACAGAACTTACCACGCCACTACCCAAATGTTGTTGCACCCAACAGACCTCACATGAATTTTCTCCTCCAGTAGGTTTTTTCCCTTCATGTCATTATACCACTCACCCTACACCTTCTCCATTAAGGTAGTTGAACCACCAACCAATCCTATAACTAACATACAATCTGCACCCATACCTAAAATCACTATTCACGGCCCCACATACCCCATTTCTAATGGCATCACACATCGCACCATGCTCAAACAATTACACCAATCTCCCCTCAAAATTTCCTTATACGACCTCATCTAAACCTCAGAATCCCATCGTCAAGCTCTCATGGAGGTTCTTCAATCTATCGAGGTTTTACCCAATGACCATACACCCGTAGCCTCCATTATCACACCCCATCATGTAGCCTCTCTCACCAAGTTACCACCTTCATCCTCACCTCACCTTGTTCACCAAGTGGCCTCCCTTAGCTTCTCAAAGGAGGAGATCGCACCACACCAAAACAATGACCCAAACCCAGCCCTCTTTATCTCTGTCCACATTGATCACATATAGGTACATTGTGTGATGATTGATGGAGGCACTAACATTAACATCATTTCATCCCATGCATTTGCTCAAATGTGCATACCTAACAATTACATGCATAAACATCTGGTCATGTTGCATTCATTCAAAGATGTTATCACCTCCACACTAGGCACTGTCATCCTTCACATTTGTGTGGGCCCCCACACTATTTTAGATTTTTTTTATGTTTTGGAGGGGGAATTCCAATATAACTTGTTGCTTGGTAGACATTGGATCTGTGTCATGGGTTGCGTTTCTTCCACTTTTCATCATTGTGTAAAGTTTGAACATGAGGGACACACTTATACCTTTCCATCTGACCCAACACCTTTAAAAACATGAAACATGCATTACCGACCCAATGATGTGCTCATACCTGTCAAGTAGTTTACCTCTGTAATCACTACCACTTCACCTACACCTCCACCTACCAGTACAGCTGCTGCTTTTACCACACATACCTCCTCTATTCCTACCATTGCTATAACCTCCATGGCTGACCCATTAGCTTCCCAATCCATTAACTCCACCTCCGCATCGACCTCTGACACATCATCCATACCAGCTACCCACATACCAACCACCGATCCCTTGGAATGTGTTTTTCAACACCTCACTCTGGGGGAGTACTGCCTATATGGTGTCAATACATTCCTTACTCTACACGAGTAAGGAAGCCTTCACCAGCACCCTCGCTATGATCACCATATAGGGGAACACCTCCTTTATGGTCCTCCTCATCTTTGTACTAGTCTCACCTATGGGGGACTTGATACTACCACTTACACACCTGAACCACCATCACAACCCCACCCATTTTCTGTTGACTTCCAATCACTTAACAATCGTTGTTTCACCCACACCTTCCTGCACCACTGTGTGTGGAAGGGTTTTGGTTTTGGCTTTTACAAGCAAGTCTGCCATACCATTATTCCATGTAACACTCGCAAACATAATGACCATAGTTGTATCAGATTCCCCAAACCTCCTACCAAATAGGCTTGCATTGAACTCATTGAGGACCCTAGCCCTTCTCCACCTTCATCACCACCCTCACCAATGGAGTCGATGGATCCTGACTCTATCGCTCCTAACTTTTTTTTTTCATAAACACCATTTCCTTGGGGGTTTTGACTTATCAAAGAGAAGGCGAGGCCCTTTACACTCTCCCATTCCTATATCCTGAGATGATCAATGATGACACACCTACAATTAATGTTGTTCAATGTCAGGATGATGAATCCATACTCACCTACCTTGGTGTAGAAGACTCATATATTCATCGGTCGTTACCCTCTACGACATAAACCATGTTGAATGAATTGACTAGTGAGATCAACATTCATACTTAGGATGACCAGCACATCCTAAAGATCAAACAATCTTTAGATGATGCTGAACAAAAAGCCATCACTTTTTTTCTCTGAGATCATAACCACACTTTCACTTGGTCTTACGTAGACATGCCCAGTATTGACCCCACCATAGTGGTCTAAAATATTGTAACCATTCCTGATTCCAAACCTATCAAACAAAAGATGAGGAAAATGCACCCTCGCATTGCTCTTCTCGTCAAAGAATAAATTCAGCACCTTTTTTTCATTTCCTTCATCTTACCCATTGATTATCCTCGTTGGATTTATAACAGTGTCCCTGTTACTAAAGCAACAGGGGGACTCCACATTTGTATCGACTTCCGTGACCTTAACCTAGCCTGCCCGAAAGATGACTTTCCCTTGCTTGGTATTGATCAGCTGGTTGACCTCACCACTAGTCATGAGATGCTCTCACTCATGGATGGCTTCTCAGGTTATAACCAAATTTTTCTTGCCCCAGAAGATCAACACAAGACCACATTCATTACACCTTGGGGAACCTTTTGCTATTGAGTCATGCCTTTTGGCCTTAAAAATGCTAGTGCTACATATCAATGTGCTATGACTTACATCTTCCATGATATCATGCATCGCATATTGGAAGATTACGTGGATGACCTCTTGGCCAAATCTAAATGTTGCACTGAATATCTCATCGTGCTCAAAACCATATTTAACCGCCGCATTAAATATTGTGTCTGCCTTCAGCCTAAAAAGTGCATCTTCGCGGTTCTCTCAAGAAAACTCTCAGGATTTATTGTTTCCCTCCGTGGTATAGAATTTGACCCTACTAAAGTCAAGGCCATTCTAGAAATGCCTCCGCCCACTAACCTCAAACAACCCCGTAGCCTACAAGGTAAATTTCAGTCCATTCGCCATTTCATTTCACAACTATCAGATCGGTGTCAACCATTTCATCATCTGCTTAGGAAAGATGTCTCCTTTAAATGGGATGATGACTATCACAAAGCATTTGAGGCCCTAAAACAATACCTTCTCCAACCACCCGTACTCATTCCACCTAAAGATGATCAACCTTTTTACCTATACATATTAGCTACCGATCATTCCTTGGGAGCCATGCTCACTCATCGTGATGAACAACATAGGGAGTAGGTGGTTTATTACATAAGGCATAGTCTTTTGGACTATGAAACCCAATACAACCATCCAGAAAAGCTTTGCTTAGCTTTAGTTTTCATTACCACCAAACTCCATCATTACCTACTTAACCACAAAACCTATTTCGTGACCAACACTGATCCTTCACACTTCATGTACGCCGCACATTGGCTTATTCTTTTAGCTGATCTTGACCTTGAATTCATTCACCAAAATTCCATCAAGGGCCAGGCTATTGCTGACCAACTGGATGACGCACATATTTCTGGGGACCAACCCTCTAATTTTGACTTTCCCGATGAGTCAATCACTAATTTTTCCCTGGATGAACACCCTTACCAAATGACACTGTTCTTCAGCAGTTCCAAGTTTCAGCATGGGGGTGGGGTTAGTGTTATCCTCATTCCTTTGGATGGAGAACCCATGCCTTTATCTTTCAAACTAGACTTTGAATGCACCAACAATATTTTCGAGTACGAAGCGCTCGTACTAGGTCTCCAGGCCACATATTCCTTAGATGTCAAATCAATCAACATCTTTGGTGATTCTCAATTAGTCATAAACCAAGTCAATGGTATGTACCAATGTCATAACGAGATACTCCAAAAGTATAAACATCATGTAGACATACTTTTGATCCCTTTGATTATTATACCCATCAAACCATCCCACATTCAACCAAAAAATTTGCCGATACCATGGCCTGCTTAGCTTCCCAAATACCTGCTTCCCCTACCGATTCTAAAAATTTTGTCACCATAAAACACCTCCAATCACCTTCTTATTTACCTCACGAAGTTTACTCAATCAGAAATGACACCCCTGACCCGAGTGACCTTTGGTATAAACAATACTCTGACTACCTTTCCCTCTCCATCTTACCTCCTGATCTCACCCATAATGGACAATGCACCTTCCTTATAAAGGTCTCCCATTTTGTCATTCTAGGGGACTCCTCTATAAGCGCGGCTTTGATGGTATTCTCTTACTATGCCTCATAAGTTTTGAAATTCCTTATACCATTAAGGAGGTTCATGATGGCATATGTGGAGGTCATTTTAGTGGCCTTGCTATTGCTAAAAATATTCTTCGCCTAGGCTATTACTGGCTGACCCTTAACCATGATTGTTGTGACTATGTCAAACACTTTGTGAAATGTCAACAACACTCCAACCTTCATCACACACCCAGTCATGCCTTATAGGTCGCTCGTGAACTTTGGCCCTTCTCTTAATGGGGTTTGGATCTTGTTGGAGAAATCAATCCTCATTCTTCCCAATGCCATCAATGGATCATAACTGTTACCAAATACTACACAAAATGGGTGAAAGCCATACCACTCATCTCCACGAAAGCTGAGAAAATATGTGAGTTCATTAACCATCACATCATTTGTCGCTTTGGTGTCCCTCATCGCCTCATCAATGACAATGGAAAACAATTCAAAAACAAAACACTGCAAAAAATTTGTGACACCTTCAGCATTCAACTTAGTTTCTCATTACCTTATCACCCACAAACCAACGGCCAAGCCAAATCCAGGAACAAAACCCTCAACAAAATTCTAATGAAATTGGTTAACGATACTGGGAAGGATTGGCATACTCACATTCCTTTTTCCCTATGGGCATACCGCACTAGTATTTGCACTTCCACTACGGTCACACCCTTCTCTCTGGTCTACAGTACCGAGGCTGGTGTGCCTCTCGAAGTCCATATCCCCTCACTCCACATTTATCTCCATGACATGCTTACTGATGATGACTTTCGTCAAGACCACCTAGCACAACTAGAGTTATTAGATGAATGTCATCTTAACGCTCTGGATCACCTTCAAGTTTACCAGCAACGTATCAAATGTGCTTATAAAAAATGTGTTCATGAACGAACCTTCCAAGTTGGTGACCTTTTCTTGAAAGAAAATCAACATGTAACCAAAGCAGAAAAAAGTAAATGGGGAAAATTTTCTCCTAATTGCCTTGGACCATACATCGTAACTCATACCTATGGATCGAGTGCCTACCATTTGTCCTCACTTGAGGGTAAACCCAAACCTGAGCCCCTTAATGCATTACATCTTCAACCATTCTATTGTTGACTCGTTTTCCTACCTCACCCTTTATCTCTTTACAGGCTCATCCCTTGAGCACTATCCACTCCATACACCGCACTAATGATTAAACAAGGATCATGTGAGTACCCATCATTTTTTATCTTCTCTTGAATATGTGTACTATGGCACTGCACATAGCATGATTCTCATGGATACATGTTGTCTACCTTTAGATGAGATCCCATGGTCATTCCACCTTGCATTTTGAATAAGAGTCCTATCCTTCACCTTGGTCTTGTCCATGATTTCAAAGACCTCCAATGGGACCAAAATCCTTGAGTCAGACTTCTAATAAAAAATATGACTCCCTCAAAATGACATCTTCCTCTCGACCAAATTGCTACTATAAATAGAATGCTCCCTCGAAGGACAGCTATGTGAAGCTAACAAAAAAAAAGAGAGAAACTGAAGCTTCCCGCATCGATCAACTTCACAAAGACCTCAAGGAGTACCATATTATTTATCCCATATATACTTCCCACATTGATCAATCTTTCTCAAATACAAGTCAAAACAAAAAAAATTCTGAGTCATGGACTTGCCCATTGTGACCTCGGCTCTCTTGCCCAAAAAGCATACTACCTCATACCATATAAATTTAACCACCTTTCACTTTTCTCACCATCCCAACTCCCATTTCCTACCGCCTCAAGGGACCTCTTAGAAACCAAGACATTTGGTGATCATGTGACTACTTTTCACGTTAGAACAGTCAATCATGCAATGTCTTTAGGGTCTTATGTTCATCACCTCCTCTAAGGTATGATCTAATTGGTATGATCCTAACCAATAATGTGGCTTTATTGCCTCCTCTTATCTTTTAAAACCTTGTATTTACCATCTTTGATTACCCTTATACAGGACTTGGGCTGCTTGAATCTACCTTTGGTGTAATCTTCTTCTTTTGCCACAATCAACATCACCCTATACAATTTTCCTATAACCCACACAACACCTAATAGACCTAAACCCCACAACATGCCTAAAACCTACCAACTCATTTTCATATTCTTCCCTAGCTCATGGGAGAACTACATTGGCCTGAGGTCCATTTTTGCCGGGACTATGTAGGAAACACTCCAAGGGCATGGGGCCCTTGGAGGTTAGCTCAGCCATTCTCTACCCCTAACAATTCCTCATCATTAGGCCTAACTAAACCCTTTACCCCACATTTCACTTAGTTCCCCTTTTCTAACAAAATTGGGAAATTAAGCCACATACATAACAAGCTGCTTACCACAACATACATTTATTACACCTATCATCCCTCTATCATCACTATGCATAGATTATATAACATTTCACATATGACCCATAGTATCATTCATCACAAACACTAATGAATCATAAACCAACCTAACTCAACCATGCCTATAACCTAACTCAACCATGCCTATAACCTGACTCAATCCATGCCTATAACCTGACTCAACCATGCCTATAACCTGACTCAATCCATGCCTATAACCACACTCAATCCATGCCTATAACCTGACTCCATCATGCCTAACTCACCTAATTTCCATCCATATCAAAATAACACATCCATATCTCATTTAACACAAGCCATAAAATTGATATCTCATAAACACATTAACACATCACCAAATACCATGAATCTCATTGTATAAATCAATAACTATGTATCTCAAAATACATGTCTTTCTCATCATGACCATCATCTCAAAAATGTTAGCACGCAGGCCGATATACAATACAAAATGTCATCGGCACGCAGGACGGTCTCATATATACACAAAGAATGAATGAATCAATACAAAAAATATTCGGCACATAGACCGGTATATGCTCACAATATACAAAAATCACTCATACATCATCACTGTCTTCAGCACGTAGGAGAAGTTTTATTTTTTTTAACTGCTTATTGTTTCCGGGCTGATATCTTTGATCAACTTTAATCTTAAGCATCTGTTTTGCAAAAGTCCAAAAAAACGGGTTCGTCTAGGCGAATAGGCACAAGTCTCTAACGGGTTTCAAAAACTTTTTTTGCTGATGAGTGGTGAGACTTGATTCGCTGAGTATGCACGATACCTTGTTTCTCCCACAGAGAAGCCTCATGCTAAGCTTCTGTGGACATGGGGAGCCTCGCAGCCGATCCATACTGATGTTTTTTTTCCTCTGTCTGGCATGTGGCAAAGATCATGACTTCTCTCCACGCTGAGGTAGCTGGATATAGGACAGCTGAGTGCTTTATGAGGAGGAGTCATTCTCATAGTGAGATGGTAGCTACTAGCCATGACCATGAGCCCTCAGTGCATTCACGTGCCAATGTGCTGAGAGTACTAGACATGTCATGCACCCTCTCAGGGATCCCATAGGTTTGAGAGGCCACTTTTGTATATTTTGTCAGATATCTTATATGAGTGCTTTTGTACTTTTTGGGCTCCATTGACATTTTTGACCATGCCTAGTGCTGATGCAATGTATATATCTCTTTGGATCTGATCTTGGTGCCTAGAATTTCATGACTTATTTCCACATGTCTACTATATTTTTTTAGAGTACTTGTTTCCATGCTTTTCAGAATGTATGCAATGGATGGCAAATGATAATAAACAAGATGTTTTACTTTGTATGTTTTTTTTAATGCTGATATGAGATGATACTAACATGTGTATACGGACGTTTGAACCTTTGGCAATGTTGTAATTTCTTCTTATGTTGGCAAAACGTGATGAGGTATAGTGATAAAGAGATGACTTGCCCCTCCAACTCCACCAACTCGTAAGACATGTAGAGCTCAACACCAGGTGAGGAAGGTGCACAAAATTTTTATGAGTTTGACTGAATGGAATGATGAGAGATAGAAAAACCAGTAACAGAAACCAAACTTACCTACATGCTTACCCTACTCAAAATAACGCACAGCTTAGAAGGCCACTTAATTTGAAACTAGTTTATCTAGACTTAGATTCATAAATGACAACTTGGTTGACAAAATCTGGTTTTGAGGATTTGATCTCTTTAGAATTTGGACATTTTTTTTCTCTTAATAGAATTTGATTTGTGCTTTTGGAATACCAAGATTTGTTAATTTGTGTGAATGGACCCCCCACACTTTTCCTCATGCCACTAGTAAGAAGCATGGGTTTGTCACCAAAGGCAAAATATAGGTGAGTAAGGGAACTTCTTTCCTTTCCTAACCTCACACCACTAGTAAGAGATGTGGGCTTATCACTGAAGGTTGATGGGGCAAAGAAGTGTGTAAAATAAAATATTCTGTTTGCTTGGTGCTTTTGATTCCATTTGATTTTGACATTTATGATCTATGAATTTGGGATATCCTTTCTTTCAAAGAGATTTAAGAGGGATAGATGTGACACCAAGAATCTTCTAGAACAGATCGTAGGTAAGGACAACTTCACCTAGTAGAAAGAAAGAGAAAAACCAAGTATGCAGGCCTCGGTATGGTTTTCATCAATACTTGTCTGTCAAACTTTGATGAGAAGATTTGAAAATACTTGATGATGTTTGAAGAGATGTGATTTGAATGCTTTTTCCAATACTTTCATAAATTTGTAACAGATTGCTTAAGATTAAGCTCCTAGACTACAATTTTTACGAAATGAGTGGACAGAATGAAACAGCTAAATGACTAATGCAATGTAGGTAGTTATAATGTACAAGTGGTGATTTTGATGTCTTATGCGTAAAACCGTTTAAGATGCAAGGAATTGACAGTTTCACTGAATTCCTCACCTTCTAGTGTGCACAAAATATACGCACCATTTCTGTAGTCCTTCATGACTCGGTATGGGCCCAACCATTTGGGTTGGAACTTCCTTCCTTTGCCAGTTTTCTTATCGATCCGGCTGTCTAGTCTTAGAGCTAGATCTCCCTCATATATTTCTCACTCATAGACTTTTTTGTTATACTTCTAGCACATCTGGCCAGCATAGGCTCTGTGCTGTTCTTCAGCATTTAGCCTTGCCTCGTCAAGGCTTTCCAGTTGAGAGAGGCATGCCTCCCTATAAGCTTCTTCATCCAAAATCCCTTGTAATGAGATGCGGAGATTGGGTATTTCAACCTCAAGTGGGAGAACTGCTTCTACCCCGAACACTAGCGAGAAAGGGGTTGCTCTTGTTGGTGTTCTTATTGAGGTTCAGTTGGCCCACAAGGCCGGATATAGTTTTAAATGCCAATCTCGCTTGTTCTCCTTGACTGTTTTGAGGAGAATAGCCTTTAACGTTTTGTTTGTCGCTTCGGCCTGCCCATTGGCTTGAGGGTAGTAAAGAGAGGCCATGTGATGGTTTATTTTTAATTTGCTACATAACTCACGAACCTCATCATTTTTAAAGGACATGCCATTATATGAGATAATGACTTGTGGGACATCATACCTATAAATGATTTGATTCATAATGAATTTGGCAATTACCGAACCTAGTATGGTGGTGAGAGGCATGGCCTCCATCCATTTGGTAAAATATTATGTGGCTATAATTATAAAGTTATGGCCATTGGTTGATGAGGGAGATAATTTCCCTATCAATTCCAAACCCCACATGGAGAAGGGCGACGGGGGTCGCTATTGGTTGCAGGGATTGTGTGCTGGCATATGAATCTCGTGAGATAATTCTTGGTATTTGTGGCACTTACGTACAAATTCCACTGCATCATGCTTAAGAGTGGGCCAAAAATAGGCCCATCTGATGTATTTTTCGAGTGGTGGTGTGACCACACCGAAGTGGCCTCCACATATCCCACTATGGGATTCATGAAGAATCTTCTTGGATTCTTCTATGTCGATGCATCTTAGAAGCATTTCGTTGAAGGCTTTACTATAGAGTACCTATTCTAAAACAACATATTTAGCGGTAATAATGTGTAACCACCTTCTTTTTTGTGATGTGGGACCTTCTGAGTATGTGTGGTGTATGATAAAATTGATGATATCAGTGTACTAAAGACATGTAGAGATGGGGGGGCTGGTTTTGATGAAGTATACACACTCATCAGGAAAGTCCAGATTTACCAAATTACCTCCATCTAGTGGATTGCCAGCTAACCAATCTACAATGATTTTTCCCTTAATGAATTTTTAATTTATGAATGTCAACTCAAATTCACCCATTAAGGTTATGAAACATCCAACCTTTTTAGATAAATATCCTTGTGTGAGAAACGTTTGTAAATGATTTATCTTTACAATGACCCTTGTTTCTTGGTTTAACATGTAATGTCTTAAACATTTTGTTGTTGCAAAGATTATGGCAAGGCATTCTCTCTCTGCCTATGTATAATTTGTCTCATAATTGAAAAACGTTCAGCTGATGAAATAGACCGCACGTTCTCGTTTATCATTGTCTTCTTGAGCCAGCATGCAGGTGAGCGAGACATGAGTGGCATGTGAGTATAGGATCAAAGGGCAATCTGGTTTAGGAGGCATTAGTGTGGGTGGAGACAACAAGAAGCGTTTAACTTCTTCGAAGGCCTCATTACATTCTTCATTCCAATCAATGTTATAATCTTTCTTTAATAGATTGTTGATTGGATGAATGACAAAACTTAAATATGGGATGAACCTCTAGATTGTATTGAGTTTCCCAAGAAATGACCTGATTCCAGACTTGTCTGATGGTGGGATCATTTCGAGAATAGCTCATATTTTGGCTAGATCAACATCAATCCCTCGTGAAGATATAATGTAGCCCATAAGTTTGCCTCCTGTCACACCAAACACGCACTTCTCTGGGTTTAATGTGATGTCATATTCAATTAATCATGAGAGGATGATACAAAGCACTTCTGGATGATCATAGCATTTCTTGGCCTTAGCCAACAAGTCATCCACGTAGGATTCCACAATTTTATGGATAAGATCATGAAATATATATGTCATTTCCCGCTGATACGTAGTGCCGCTGTTCTTAAGACCAAATGGCATGACAGTGTAGCAATATGTTCCCTAGGGATTTATGAATGTAGTTTTGGCTTGATCTTGTTCAGATATTTTAATCTGGTTATACCCTGAGAACCCATCCATGAGGGATAGCAGTTTCAAATCTAGTTGTTGCATCAACGATAACATCCAATGGATGGTAATGGGAAGTCATCCTTGGGACAGGCTTTGTTAATATCCCAAAAATCTATGCAAATGCGTATCTTCCCATTATTTTTTTAGGACAGGGACGATATTAGATACCCATTGTGAATATTCAATGGGCTTGATGAATCCCACTTGGAGAAGTTTTATTACTTCCTCTTTTACCATGAAGAGCCACTTTTGGCTTCATTGGTCTTGACTTTTGTTTAATTGGTTTTGCATCTGAGTTTAGTGACAAGATTATGTACCGCGACATGTGGTGCGATGCCCGTAATTTCTTTATAGTTAAATGCGAAATCCTTTTGAAGTTCTTTGAGGATTTTAGTGTGTATTTCTATCTCCTTCGGAGTTGACAAGGATCCCAACTTCAAAAATTGTGGTTCTTCCTCCATTTCAATTTTTATGTCAATGGTTTCTTCTATTAAAGAAGCGCTACCTTCTTCAAATTCAGGTGGGGCTGGAGGTAGTTCTAAACTTTCTCCATCTTCTATCTCATAGATATCGAGATCCTTCTGTGGAGGAGACTCTACCATGGGATTTCCAAAATAGGAAGAGGATTGTGGTATTAGGGAAAGATCAACTATACGATGAGTAAGGTGTGGCTCCACATAGGCATTTAGATATTCGAGAGTGACTCTATCATCGTCAAAGTGATCCACAATAGAAAAATCATCCTTAGCTTCTCCATGAGTCAGAAGTGAGTTTGTTGGTATTTTACGTACTAATGGTTTGGTACGAAGTGATACTGTGAAATTTGTATCTTCCAACTCACTATTTGGGGTGAAACAGGAAGCTAAGGTTCCTATTGAGTCCGCGAGAAGGTTCTGCTCTCATGGGATTGCTTGAATTGATATGAAGTTAAATCCCTTGCTTAGATCTAATACTGTTGTTTTATAGAGTTGTAAATGTTTAGCCCTAGTTTCATATACCTCATAGACTTATTTTAAAAGTAGTTGTGAGTCTCCCAGCACTCTAATGTTATCGATGCCCATTCTTTTGACAAGGATGAGGCCAAGGAGGAGAGCTTCGTACTCAACCCCGTTGTTTGTACATTCAAAGTTTAATTTAAAGGTGAAAGGTAGGATCTTTCCCTCAGGTGAAGTAAAGATTATTCCCACCCCAGCTCCAAAGTGACATCTAGCTCCATCAAAGTGGAGAGTCCAATACTTGCTTGGAAAAATGGATGTTGGGATATCTATCGTATCTATTTATTTTGCTTCGATTACTTCTACCATAAAAACTTCGTCTGATGGAAGAGAAAAAATTCCCAAGGTGTGTCCCATACCCATAGAATCAAATGGTAGGAGAATAGGTAAGTCCTCTTGCAACTTGAAAATTTTTGTGGTAATCCCTAGTGACACTGTTTTTATAACATTGGTCTCATTTTTGAGTGTTGGAATGTCCTCGGCTGGATTTGTAATTTCTAATTCTGTGGTGGGTATCAAATCTTCCTTTGGTTTTGAATTAATTGGTTTGATGAGTTGATTTGTTGGGAGTTCAAACTTGGAGTGAACACCTGGTATTTTCTTCAAATCAGCTAGGTGTATATCGAAGGGTTTTGGGTCACCTTGTGCCACAAATATTTTCCCTAAGTGTAGAAATCTTATTTCTTGGAATAATGTGGAAGGGATTGCCTTCATGCGTTGTATCCATGGCTGACCAAGAATCATATTATAATCGGTTTCCCGATCTATAATATAAAACTCGGTGAGGACCATCTTGGGTCCTAAAGTGACTGGTAAAACTATTTTTCCAGTTTAAGTGGCCTTGAGGCTATCATATCCTCTTAATGTATTTCGTGTTGTGGAACAATTAGTCTCTCCATATCCTAACTTTTGAATAAAAGTGAAGGGGACTATGTTAACTGCTTCCCCATCGTCAACCATTACACGTTTAACATAATTATTGTAAACCCATACTTGCAAATGTAAATTTGGGTCACCTCTTCGTGTAATCTCAGCATCTATTGGCATTTTGCTTATATCAAATATAAATTCAGTATCCCTATCTGGCTTCCCAAAGGATAAACGTCAAATTCTACATGGTTTACTTGTGTTTCTAGAGGAGGAGTGATGTTGATTAAATGACCAAGGCCTAACGCTTCTAAGAGGGCAGCCATGTGGGTAGGAGAGTTCTTTAACAAATCCAAAAAGGAGATGTGAGAGAAGGTTTTAGTTAAGTCATTAATTAAATCATTGGCACCTATTGGTTTTACCAACATTTGTTGAGTGTTTTCTAGTTCCAATCGATAACTTGGAGTAGGTTGAGAAGAATAATCCCATGTTCTTATTATGGTTTCTATGGGTAGCTCGGTGTTTAAATCTACTAAACCAACTATCTTAGTTTGGGGTCAAGTTCCTAGTTAGGGTGCGACTGGTGGATTTAATGAAGTTGAAGCTTCATGATCATTATTTCATGTTATGACACCCTTGTTTGTTCTGTTAGGATCTAGCATGTTATTGTTAGAATGGTTTGGGAGTGGATCATTAAAGATCTTGAGGGGTGCATTTTGAGGGGAAATTTCCCCTGTATAAGTGTTTGGCATGGGTACTACAGAATTTGCTAAAAACATATCCATAAAGAGTTGTTTTTGATCTTCTGGAAAACACTGCATGAATTTATTATAGTCACAACAAGTCCTAGTATTGTGGCCTTGAATCTTATGGAAGCCACAATCGAAATTGGGATTGTAATTTTGAGGTTGTTGATTTAAAACCTGTTGTGGACCAAAATTCTGATAAGGTTGTTGGTTGTTAGAGTTAAAATTTTGAGGCTATTGCCTTTAGTTTTGACTCTGATATCCAGGTGGGTTTCAATTTAGACCTTGTGTTTGGATTTGTCATCATCATTGTTGTGGTTGCTATCGTGGTGGACGATTAAAATCCACCGTGTTAATTATTGGATTAAATTTTTTATTTCGCTGATTATTAATAGGTGGCAAAATGTTTACAACGTTTTCCTTTTTAACTTGGTCAATTACTCCATCTGTTGTAACTCTGTGGTTCTTGTTAAGGATCTTAGGTCCTTGATTAGCGTTCCCTGTATTAGAATAGGCGGTGTTTTGGTTGGGAGTGGTTAATTTCCCATTTGTCCCATATGTCTTACGACCACTATTTATTGTTGCTTAGTCAATTCAGAGAGTGCTCTCAAGTACTTCATCGTAAGTTCTGGACTTCTTCCTTTATCTCTCTATTGAGAGAATTAAGGAATAAATTACATAGTTCCATTTTATCCATGTTTGGAGCACTTGCTGATGAGTAGAGAACCATACGCCATCTTTGAATAAAATGAGCAGTGGATTCATTATGTTCTTGTTTAATGCGCAAGAATTCCCTAATCCCTATTCATAACAATTTGTTCATATCAAAAGCTTTGATGAACTCAGACACAAGTTATTTGAATGAGTGTATCGAGGCTTCAGGTATTCTGTAATACAAATCAAGGACAATACCTTGTAAGGTTTTAGGGAATATTTTGGCAACAACCCCGTCCCAAGGGAGTAATTCTCATATGGCTGTGGCATAGGCATTAATGTGTGCATTTGGATCCCCTTCCCCTTTGTATTTGGGTAAATCAGGAAGAGATCTTGGAAGCATAACACTTTGTATGGTGAAGTCTAGGGGCTCTTTTAAATATTCTGAATAAGTCCCTACCACGTAGGCCTCGACCATCGATGGTGCTTGTTAAGGGGGTGGAGGTGGCGGTGGCAAGGGTTGTTGATATGACATAGCATATGCATTTGTCGGGACATAAGGGAATCCCTGTGGTTGAACGAACATCCTGAGAGAAGAGAACATGTCTCCTTATGGTGACTTTGAATAAATGTTTAAGGAGGAGCATTGTTCTAGTATGGGTTGTTTGGTGCCAAGCCAGAAGGTGTCATGTTTTCTACTAGAGTGGCGTTTGAAAATGTGGTCCTAGTTGGCGTTTATTGTGGGTAATTATATGGATGTTGAGGAGGCATGCCTAACGTGCCTATTCCTGTAATGAGGTCAACCTGACTAGGGTGATGTAGAGGGTTGGGGATTCCTACTTGCCCAAAATATGAATTTTGGTTTGCTTGAGCAAGTTCCAGCCCTCTAACCTTTTTAGCTAAGGCTAAAATGACCTCTATTGCTGAAGACACAGTGCTTTGCCTTAAGGGCATTTGTTGTATACTTTGAGGTTGTAAAGGGGTGTGATACCCTGCTATAAATTGATCATTACACTGTCAAGCTTCACCGAGGGTATTTCCCATAGGTGGAGGAATGGGGGTGTTTTCCTAGAATAGGGTATCCGATTGTATTTGTAAACTCCCTATAGGTTGATACATATTTTGGAAGCGTTGTTCAATTTTAGCAAAGCATGCTAAGCAATCCTCATCCAAAAAGGGGAGTGGATCTGACTGTCTACTAATCTGTGGTCTGAACAAGACCTAAGGAGATGAAGTGCACTCTCCAGTAAACATCATATTATTAGAGCCTGAGGGCTCTGGTTGTTGTGTTTGTGTGAGCTGATCAAACTCCTCAATTTGGAATGAAGAACTAGAACTAGTTCTATGAGGGTGAGTTTGAGATGACAAGTAATTACTTGAATAGTTATCAGCCCATGCAGAAAGCGAGGGCAATGGTTGTTTATTTGTTTGACTATAGTTTACTTCGAGACCTGAGAGAGGTCTGCCATATGCATCATATCCAGACATATGTGGGGGGTATATGAATACCCACAAAATAATGGGAAAGAGTGAAGGTGGATGAAAGAAATGAAATAAAAGAAAAGGGAATATTTGTTTGTTTCATGTCAGGTTCAACAATTTTGTACAATAGAAAAGTGACATGCGAGGATGATAATCGACAAGTGACTTTCCCTATACCCGACCTCTCGAGGTCATGCTGAGACAGCCGGTGGTCTGTAATGCAGGTGACTTAGATGAAGCCACAACTGGTATTATGGACAATTTTCAACAATAGGAAAGCTATAGGTGAGGATGAGAATCAGCAAGTAACCTTCCTATAGCTAACTGTAGGAGGATCAGTGACTAAGATCTGGTAGTTTGATCTCCCGATAGGTAAATGAAAAAGGGGAGATTTAGAGGCTATGAATGGGTAGCATAAATTCCCTAGTGGTTTATCCTAATATCTAAGTGTGAATCTAGTTTTTAAGTCTTTGAATTAACTTAAACTGAAAATAACAATTTATACTACTGCTGAAAAGGAAACTACCCTAAACAAAATATATGACTGAAATGTTATAATTACGAACAACAATTAAACTACTTTTATAATTATGCAGATGTGTGAATCTAGATAAAAGACAACTAATTTCCTTAATTGAAAACCTTCAATCCTACCTCAGAAGTGAGGAACAAATCATAGTTTCTCAGAAACTATCATTCCCCACAACCTCCCTGGAAATATTGAAAGTGAGCTTAACTGAAATGAAATAATTTGCTAATCTATTTGATACGTTGTAAAGTAGAACTTTGATAGCTCAAACCTGGAATTTACAGAATAGTGGTAAATCCAGTTGTGTGTGAATTTGTCCCCTCAGTGTGATCTCCTCATTCCTTCGTGTTCTCGTGAATCCAGAAAAGTGTGTATATGATAGCATCAATAGAAGAAGGTATTCAAACAATGGCAGGCTTTGGATATAGACCGAATACAATGTGAGTAGGAGAGGGATAGCGCAAGTGAATAGAGCTTGAATATGCAATTCCTACCGGGATTTATTGTGGGAATACGACACAAAGGCACTAAGAGCTTTTGAAACTATCCTTTGTGATGAACAGAACCTACAACTCTAATGGATTCCAATCTACAAATGAAACTATTTTACTCTAAACTCACTTACATGGAACAACAATGAAGCAAGACTGAAACAAGAAGATCGAATGACCTCTAAACAACAAAGGAAAACTAACAATGGAAGAAAAACATGAAACTATGGGAATTCTAATTGAGAAATTCAAAAGACTGAATAATAGAATTGAGAAGGCGAGGGGCCATTTGTTTGAAAACAAGTTGGCTATTTATAGCAAATGTAATTACCAGAGGGTAACTTCTAATTGATCTCTTTTACTATAAACAAAGGGAAAACACTATTACCAGGGAACTAAAAACATTAATGTAAGCCAAAGTGGTTGAAGAAAGCAGGTGAAATTGAATATTTACATTTGACACAATCGTTAGAAGAATCTGGAAAATGCGTACTGGACCTCCACCTTATGCAGGGTGGTGGTTACAAGACTGCCGCCATGTCCTTGGTGGCGGTCATGGGACCACCGCCTAGGCAGGGCAGTGGTCTTGTCACTGAAGACCAAAATGCAAAGAAAAAGGGGGGTAGATGGAAAAACAAAGCATGCAGAGGCCAACTGAGGCATGCAAGCTATAAACATGTACTTGGTGAGCTTTTCTGGATTTTGAACACCCTGCAAAGAGACCTGTATCATCATTGGGGTATGTGTAACATCGTTTCGGCAGTGCAGTACCCTATAATTTTGGGTATGTATAGTGCCCCTTGCCCCTATGCCTATATTTGGGCCTGTAAGACCCCAATCTATGCCTGGGCTGTGGCCAAATGACCCTGTAATCTTGCCACCTGACCATCTTTGTCTCCATCTCCTCTACCCTCTCCCTCTGCCATCTAGGCCTGCAGACTAGCCACCTGTACTCATAACTCTACTACCTCTGCCTCTTACCCCTCTAGCTCTGTCTGCAGTATACCTATCTACATGATCAGTGTCACTACCTACCCGTGTAGGGTGTCTCTCTATACTGTCACGGTAGCTAGGTCTAGTTGCCCTGGTCTGAGGGGGTATGGCTCATAACTGAGCTACCCACCACTGCCTATACCTATGTGTGCATCAAGTGTCATCAATCCACTGATCCAATGGCTGCTCCTCCTCTCTTGTAGGTACTGTAGGCTATGGTAGAGGGAGATGCCTCTCCACGTCATCTCTCCGATACCGTGGGAAGGGCGGAGGAATATCCTGTACAAGCCTAAACTATCGTCAGACCCTGTCGATTAGGATCATCTCATCCTCCCTTTCGCACTGACCCTTTATCCACCTCTCTAGCTAGAGCTTAGCTAGCTCCTCATACATGTGCCTATATGAGGGGAATCCCACATATGGTCTCCAGATAATGTCCACTCCGGACAACCCCTCCAACAACTACCGAAAATGGGCCACATCATATGTCGCCCTATCCGACCTCTGCTCTATTGCAACCGGCACCCATCTCCTATATCCTAACTGCACACATCTCAGTGGGAATGCATCTACTTGGGGCATCCCTATAGGTCAAACACAGACTATGTGCTCGTAGGCCTAGCAGTGTAGTATAAATGTGCAACACAAGGCTAAACCTACGTAATTGCCCATACACCCACAGCTCTCTGTATAGCTGCACCAAGAATTTTGATGCCTAGGAAAACCATGTCTCATACACCATCATATTGTGAAGCACCCCCATCAGTGATTGGGGGAAAGCATCCACCCTCTACATCAGGCAGTGCATAGCAGCACACCACCTCCATTAACAAAACTACTAGCCTCGTCTCATCCAGACGGGCTAGGTACATCTCGCCATAACTCAAACTAGCACTATGGAAGCTCAAATCCACCACCCTCTCACCAAATACTATCCTGATCAGCTCCTCTGAGGCCTTGGAGGAGATAGAGTACACCTGGGCCCCCAAAATGGGTAACCTCCAGAATCTGGAAACACGTCCTCCAGGGTGATAGTCATCTCACCCATTGAAAGGTGGAACGTGTTGGTCGTGGAGTCCCATCACAAGATAATCGTGACCATCAAGCTAGGCTACTGAATAGCATGTCGATAGAGCCGAATACCACTCAGCAAGCCCATTTCCTCCATGTGTTACAGCTCTAATGGGCTTGCTAAAATGTGCAATGTCACTAATAGTGGCGGAACCTTGTCTCGCATGTGTAACTGCGATCAACCCTACATCTAATCCAAATAAAAACATTAATCTACCTTTAGTATGACCTTATTGATCACTTATCATTACCCATCACCCTATTTTTTTACCTTACCCATCTCAACCACCTAACCTACATCATTTTTTGGACCCTTTTGCCTAAAATCCTAACCGGTGCCGGTTCATCCTAACTGACTCTGGTCACCCTTAAACCGGTAGCAGTCACCTATTTAGTGACTGATACTAGTTTAACTTGACCGACCCATGGTTACCACGTAACCGGCATCGGTCACCTATTAGGTGACCTATCCCAGTTCTACCCGACCGACGCTGGTCACTATCGCGAAAAAATTCGCGACTTGCCAAACCCCCCCCCCCCCCCTTTTTAAACCCTCCCACCTGTTCACCTTTTCCCCTACTATACAATGACCTACACTAACCCCAAAACCCCTACCCACCCCACCTATCCAATTTCCTACCCCCCCTCTTTTTTGCCCATTTTCCCCCCATACCCTATTTAACTTTTTTCCCACCCACAACAAATACAAAAACCTACAAAACCCAAAAACAAACAAAAATTACACCTCTAACCTATCTAATTAACATTTAAGAGTTAGGTGCTTACCTCATCACACCGCCACCATCTCGGTGGCACGTCTGGATGTCTATTCCAGTGGTCCCACTTGATCCCTCTCTCACCTCTGCCATTACCGAATATCTACCCACACTCTCTGACCAATCGAAACCCTCGCAAAGATCTCGTGGACCCACTACTCACTAAACCCAACCACCATCAACTCACACTGCCAACTCACTGTCCCCGTTTCCTCTGGATGCTTTTCTCACTTTTCTCTCTATTTGTCCTTTCTTCACTTCGTAATTCACAAATGAATATTAACAATGCAATGGATTTTTTGTTTTTATACAAAACTTGACCTAACTGACGTTTCGGTTCCCCTTGACCAGCATTAGTCTCGTGACCTACCTAACTGAACATCGGTTCCCCTTGACCGAGCATCGGTCTCATGACCTACCTAACTGTCATTGGTTTTCCTTTATCTGACGTCGGTTATCCATGACCACCATCGGTCACCTTTACCTATACATTTCCCCTACTTTTCCATTTTACCCGACCCTTTACCTTGCTCCTTTACCCCCCTCCACCCTTTAGCCAACCCACACCCCTTACCCTTCCTGACGTCCTCATTTAATACCTCCATTTTTCCTCCTTTGGGGAATCATTATTTTACCCCCTACCTTGGCCTTGCCTGTGCTGCGACCTAGATATTTGGACCTGGACCATCGCTAGTGACCTTTGACCTCATGTGTTCGCTATACCTCGCGACACCGTTACCTGTGTTGTTTGACCTAATGACCTTACCTAGCCTATTTCCATGACCATTTATCCTGACCCTACCTTTGGTGTACCAAAACATACCTAAACGTTCCTGCACCTAACCTACGTTGTGCTTCTTGACCTTATCCTATACCTTGGATACCGGATTCACTTCAACCTTGTTTGGATAAACCTATCGACCTTAAACTATGTAGAGTTTGCCTTACTCGTCAACCTGGTAGCATGTTGTAGTTTATACGTGTGCATGTACATTTGACTATTGCTACCTTTGACCTTGACCCATTACCTAAATTGCCTGAGTATACCTTTTCACCCCTTTTTCCCCTGTACCCATTTACCTTTTCTTCACATTTACCTTTTATCAAACCACTCACCGCTTCAGCCTGCTGCCTCATCAGTTCCTGGTTTGAGGGGGGATCACCTTTACCCTTAGATGGGGCAACCACATCTTATTTTTGTTATCATCACTTACCAATACAAGCTACGTAAAAAAAAAGGGCAAAATGTAGACACTAAAATTAGGTCACACTCCCCTTTTGTCCCTCGACATATAAGCACCCTTTATTACACTACCTAACCATGACCCCCCCTTCACCCCAACTAATATTAATTTAGTTGAAATTAATGCATTATCCTCACTATATTCATTATTTAAATAATATCTACGCATATAGTTCACTTAGACACCTCACCAAGATAACTCAACCTAAGACCTATTCTTAGCAAGTTCCCATAACTAACTAAGACTTACCCAAACCCTAAAAATTAATGCCTAACATTCCCTCTAACCACATTCCCACATGCTCACAAGAGGCTCCGAGTCTAATCCATGGGATAATGACATGAGATCTAAGGAAATCACGAGGATCTCCCTAGTTTAGTAAACCTAGGAAATCTTGCACCTTGACCGACATCGGATACCCCTAACCATCACCAGTTAAGCCAGAACTACCGTCGATTACCCCTTTTAACCCAAAATAACCTTATTCCCAAGGTTGGAACTTGGAAATTGGATAAAACATTAGGAGAAATTTGATGAACAAGAAAAAAATCTTAGAGAGATAACGCATCTTCAGAAGAGAAAATTCCAGCAAACAATCACATCCAAGGAAGGAGATTGAGCATTTTCTCCTACACAGCCATCCTCACCCATGATCTAATCAAACCAAGCAAAGAGGAGTGTGCATGCAGCCCATACAGAAGCTTTTCTCTAGTTGGTGATCACTTGCAACCTTCAAACCCATCATCAACACCTCCATCCTTCATGCATAGGCATCCAGGACCAGAATCCAAGTAAGTATAACATCATACTTCTCTGGTTTTATTTTATTTCATCATTATTTTATCATCCATTCTTTATCTTGCTCCCTATTGACCTTCTCTAACATTCCCACCTCCATAGACCCATTAAAACCTCACAAAAACCTACTCCAGTCACCTAATACCTCATCCTGACCAACCCAAAATCCTTTGTGCAATCACAAAGGAGACCAAAACCTTATTCTGTGACATTTCCAGATCTCACAGTAGACCAGCACCCGGTTATACCTAACCACCGTCAGTCACCCCCTGACTGACATCAGTCTCTATGTTTGCCCACACATCCCTAAACAAAGACCTACCCACCTAATTTTACCCCATCCTCACTCGCATGTGACCTACCCGAGACCTTTATTAGACCTGCAGAGACCCAAAACCAATCATTTGAGCTTTGGATTCTATTCTAGCTTATCTTGTTAAATTAGATCTATTTTCTTATTGTTTTTTAAAGTGAGATACCTAAATCATTTTAAAATAACAATAGGATTTACCTTGTTTACAACATTAATTTGTTTAAAATAGTGGACTAATAGCCATCTAGGAAAGTATCATACTTCCTGGATCTAGCTTATGCTAGGTAGTTCAATGCCCATATTGTTTAATTTCTTCTGATGGTCTTGTTTTCATTACAGGTAGTTCCTCCTAGCCAAAAGGAAGCTCTCATGATCAGCTATGGATTTAGAATTCATAGGCACGTAATAACCCGTCAACCAACATTTGAACAAGTATTCCTCTTATGCCCGTTACCCTACGTTTCATTAACAAATCACAGAAACAATCTAAGAAAAAGGTGAATGACATAGTTATCAAAGATGTGTGGAAGAGTGCAGATTCGGGCCTCCATTTGGTTTACCATACCTAGTGAAGGAGTTATTTCAACACTTTGAAGCATTCTGTTGTGTGGGTCTTAAAATTCTTGCAAATCCTCAAGATTTGCCAATTTTTAGTTCGTCTTGGGGGGTTTTTTTCAAAAATCCTTCCACAATAATTCATTCGGAATAATAATCCCACCCATAGGTAGCCCCGCATTACATAGTGTCAACAAAAGAATACAATCCATTTTACAAATTGCACAAAGAAAATAGGATCATACCATGTCTCTAGTAGCCTCAACCTGTCTTGAAAGCATTTCCATATTAGTAGTGACAACTTTGTTTTGGTTTGAATAATGGAAAAATTGATCATGTTTTCCCAAGGCCATCTCCATTTACAATATGCAACAGTATAAGGGATATCTCCACCTCCTTCACAAACATAGGTACAATATAGGTTCTCTTACTTGGGTTGAAAGGCACAACCCTAAAATAGTTGAGGATTAGATCAAAAGCCTTTCAAGGTGATACCCAACTTCTCAAATCCTGAGTGCTAACAAGTCAGATAAATTTATTCCTAGCTACAAAAACAACATTAAATCATTTATCTACCTAGGAGGAGTGTCTTTGTAAAAATCCATAATGTGCTCAAGTTGTGAAGGAGATAATCTGAGTACTAACATAGGCTATTCACGACTTATCTCTCAGCTTTTTGATAAGTGTCATTCATTCACTCACGTACTTAAAAAGGATGTTGACTTTATCTGGGGACCAAAGCCAACAATCGGCCTTCACCCTGCTAAGCAATACTTGGACAATCCTCCTGTTCCTATGCCCCAACCACTGGTGAGGCCACTCTGCTATTATATTTTACCACACAAATTTTCTAGTGGTACATTGCTCACCCAGTTGACCTGGCCCACAAAGAAAAAGCAGTTATTACTATCTAGTTATACTCTCATCTAATTTGAGCTCAACTATACACAAATTGAAAAAACGTGTTTGTTATAGTTTTTTACTATCAAACACTTCACCATCTAATAATTAAAGAACTAAAATAAGATTATATCAAAAAATTGTACCTCTCAAATCATACTGTATAAACCCTCCCTACCGGTTTCTAGAAATTTTAGTTAGAATGGCTAATTAGATCATTTCTATTGAGTGATATTGACCATAATAGCGGGTTGTTGCACCCACCAAAAGTCAGTCAAGGGGCAAATTACGTGCTGATCATTTAGTGGAAGCACCTTTAAAGGAACAAACCTCATGAATTTGGACTTTACCCATATGCTTTCATTATTATATATTGAGGGAATCTGTCAGGTTGGCAGGTTTGCACTTTGATGGTGTTTTGCCCACCCACTTCCCTTCATTGTCCCCAACACGCCCCCGGTTTCACCACCGGTGAGCGATATAATACTCCTTCTAGAGACCTCATACCTTCGGGCCTGCCGACTTCACCCTTGGTTTACTTGTGCACCCCCCCCCACGAAAATAATTATTGTAAACGTACGAGGGTGTGTTGCTAGGATGAAGCTCACAATCACAGTGCAGCCCAAGTGTGGCACATTCATCATGTTAAGATTGTTGGGGAATCATAGTTAATTCATCAAACAAATTAATGATGTTGCCCCCAGGACCCAAATTTGAGAGATGAGGAAAAATTCATCCCTTACAAAAATCTTGGCCTCACCCCCCCCCCCACAACCATCCACGCAAAGAGTATTGTGTGCATATCACATTTTAAACAGATTCCAAGAGCACAAAATAGATCTGCAATGCTATGATATGGAAAATGTACGGTTCTACTATACACATGCCACTGGGAAAAGTAATGAATTTATTCCTTTATTTTTATGAAAAAAATCTACATCAGCCTACGGCAGTGGGGGGGTCTTGTCACTGAAGACCAACATGTCAAAGAAAACGGGGGGTAGATGGCAAAACAGCCGCCGATGGCCAACTTAGGCATGCAGCTATAAACAGTACTTGGTGAGCTTTTTTCTGGATTTTGAACCCCCTGCAAAGAGACCTGTATCATCATTGGGAGGTATGTGTAGTACACTCGATTTCGGCGTGCATTCACACCTATAAATATTTTGGGTATGTATATGACGCCCTGAACACAACGCTAATGACCTTACATCTGGTGATGGGGGCACATAATAGAAGCCCCGCATCTATGGCCTGGGAGCCGTGGCCAAATGACCCTGTAGGTGCATTGCACGACGGAGAAAGGGGATATAGGGGAGCAGAAAGGGGCTGTTGTCTCACAGCAGCGCATCTGGATAAAGTACGGCCTACGTCTGCAGTGTCACCGGCATAGGATGTCAGACCGTTGTCCTCTAGGCCTTCATACTAGCACCTTATCTCATAACGTACTACTCTCCTCTTACCCACTCTAGCTCTGTTGCATATACCTATCTACATGATCAGTGTCACTACCTACCGCGTGTATGGTGCTCTCGAATACTGTCACGGGACTAGTCTAGTTGCCCTGGTCTGAGGGGGTATGGCTCTAACTGCGCTACCCACCCGCCTAACCTTAGTGTGCTCCGTGTCATCAATCCACTTATCCAATGTCTTTCTCCTCCTCTCTGTAGGACTGTAGGCTATGTACGAGGGGATGCCTCTCCACTTCAGGCTCTCCGATACCGTGGGAGGGCCCCCGGAGGAATATCCTTTACAAAGCCTAACTATCGTCAGACCCTTCGATTAGGATCATCTCATCCTCCCCTTTCGCACTGACCCTTTATCCCCCTCTCTAGCCTAGATCTTAGCTACTCCTCAACATGTGCCTATATGATGGACTCCCACATATTGTCTCCATAAGGTCCACTCCGGACAACCCCTCCAACAACTACCGAAAATGGGCCCACATCATTGTCGCCCTATCCTCCCTCTGCTCTATTGTCAAACGGACACCCATCTCCTATATCCTAACGCCCACTCTCGTGGGAATGGCTCTCTCGGGGAATCCCTATAGGTACCACAGACTATGTGCTCATAGGCCAAGCAGTGTAGTATAAATGTGCAACACATGCTAAACCTACGTAATTGCCCATACACCCACAGCTCTCTGTATAGCTGCACGCAAGAATTTTGAGCCTAGAAAACCATGTCTCATACACCGTCATTTGTGAAGCACCCCCAGCATGATTGGGAAGTGTCCACCCTCTACCCTCAGGTAGTGCATATTCATTCACCCTGCCTCCACAACAAACTATGCCTCGTCTCACCGATGTGCTAGTTACATCTCGCCATAACTCAACTGGTAATATAAGCTCAACTCCACCACCCCCTCACCAACTACTTTCTTGACAGCTCCTCGAAGCCTCGAGGATATAGAACCTAGGCCCCCAATATGGGTAACCTCAAATCTGGAACACTCCTCTAGGGTGATTAGTCATCTCACCCGTCAAGTGGTTAACTGTGGCACTTAGTCGCCATCACAAGATGAGCGTGACCATCAACTAGGCTACCAATACCCTGGCGATAGATTGAATACCACTCAGCCCATTTCCCCATGTGTTCGCTCTAATGGGCTTTCTAAATGTGCAATGTCCTATGTGGCGGCCCTGGGCTCGCATGTGTACTGCGATCACTACTCGAATCCAAATCAAAACTTAAATCTATCTTTAGTATGACCATTATTGATCACTTATCATTACCCAATCAACCTTATTTTTTTTACCTTACACATCTCAACCCCTAACCTACATCATTTTTTGGACCCTTTCTGCCTAAAATTGTTTTTCTGCCGCTAGTCACCCTTAAACCGGCATGGTCCCCTAATCTTGGTTACTCTCCATTAACTTGACCGACCATGGTTCCACGTAACCGGCATCGGTCCCATTATTAGGTGACCTATCCCCGTTCTACCCTCCGACCTGGCCTATCGCGAAAATTCGCGACTTGCCAAACCCCCCCCCCCCTTTTTAAACCCCCCCCTTTCGCTTTTCCCCACCTACCAATACCTACACTACCAAACCCCTTCTCCCTCCCTCAACGCTTTAAGTTCGTTACACGGTCGGCGGAGGGAGGGGTGTATGTAGGACGTCTACCCACCCCACCTATATAATTTCTACCCCCCCTCTTTTTTACCCATTTTTCCCCATACCCCTATTTCACAAATACAAAACACCACAAAACCCAAAACAAACAACATTAACCCTCGACTTTATCTAATTAAACATAAAGAGTTAGGCACTTACCTCATTACACCTCCACCATCTCGGTGCACGTCTGGCTGGTGTTCCAATGGTCCCACCTGATCCCTCGCCCACACTCTGCCCATTACCAAATAGCTACCCACACTCTCCACAATCAAAACCCTCGCAAAGATCTCGTGACCTGCTACTCACCACCCCCCCACCGTCAACTCCCCCTGCCGGCTCACTGTCCCGTTTCCTCTTGAGCTTTTCTCATTTTGTCTCTCTTTTTGTCCTTTCTTCCCTTCTATTCATAAAATGATATTAACAATGCAGATATTTTATTTTTAACCAACCTAACTAAACCGATTCGTTTCTCCTGACCCATTAGTCTTGTGACCTACCTAACCAACATCAGTTCCCCTACCCTACATTAGTCCCCCCCTCGTGACCTCCCTAACCATCATCAGTTTTTCCTTAGCGACGTCAGTTTCCATGATCCACCATCAGTCACCTTTCTATACATTGCTCCGATTTTCCATTTTTACCCCGCCCTTTTACCTTGCTCCTTTAAAAAAAAAAAAAAAACACATCAAAAAGGAAAAAAACCCCCCCCCCTTACCAACCCCCACCCTTCACGCAACCTGACTTCCTCATTTCCTTACCGCCTGGGGCTCCGGTGGGGACTCATTATTTTACCCCTACCTGCCTTACCGGTGCTGGGGGCGTACCGAATATTTGGACCGAGACCATCTCTAGTACCGTTGCCTCATGTATTCGCTATAGCCTTATCGGCACTTGTTAACTCTTTTGATGGACCTAGGACCTACCTACCTATTTTCATGACTGTTTCTCCTGACCCTCCTTTGGTGTACCTCCCCATACTAAATGTTCCTGCACTAACCTATGTTGTGCTGCCGGACCTTAGCCGATCCGTGATACCATATTCACTTCACCTGTGGTGGATAAACCTATCGACCGTTAGACATGCTAGTTTGCTACTCCTCCCTGTTAGCATGTTTATTTTACATTGGCATGTGTTTGACTGTACTACCTTTACCTTGACCCATTACCTAAATTGTCCCAAGTATACCTTCACCCCTTTTCCCCTGTACCTCATTTACCTTTTTCTTCCACATTTAACTTTATCAAACCCCTCACCGCTTCAAAGCCTGTTGCCTCATCGTTTTCCTGGTTTGATGTGGATCACTTACCCTCACATGGGCCAAATCGTATTGTTGGTTAGCGTCACTTACCAATACAAGCTACACAAAAAAAGAGGGCAAATGTAGACACTAAAATTAGTTCCACTCCCCTTTGTCCCTTGACTATAAGCCTCTTATGACACTACCTATTCAGCCCCACTTCACCCCACTAATATTAAATTATTAAATTAATGCATTACCCACTATATTCATATTTAACTAGTTATCTATGGCATATAGTCCTTAGACACCTCCCCAATATACTCAACCTATACCTGTCTTACAAGTTCCTAACTAACTAAGACTTCCCAAACCTACAAAATAATGGTCCTACTTCCCTATACCACTTCCCGCATGCTCACAGATGCTCCTAGTCTACTACATTGATAATGACATGAGATCTAAGGAAATAATGATGAGCTCCCTAGTTAGTAAACCTAGGAAATCTTGCCCTGACCTCATCGTTACCCCTACCATCACCGGTTCGAGTCCAGACTACCGTCGATTACCCCTTTTCACACCAAAAACCTTATTCCCAGTTGGAACTTGATTGGCAAACATTGGAGAAATTTGACGAACAAAAAAAATCTTAGAGAGATAACGCTCTTCAGAGAGAAATTCCAGGCAAAGATCAACATCCAAGACTGAATTGAGCATTTTCTCCACCACCCCCCACCCATGATCTATCAAACCAAGCAACGAGGAGTGTGCATATGCCCTGCAAATCTTTTCCCTTTGGTATCACTTTCATCCTTCAACCCCTCATCATATCTCCATCCTTCATGCATAGAATCCAGGACCAAATCCAAGTAGTATAACATCATCTTCTCTGTTATTTCATTTCATCATTATGTTATCATCCATTCCTTATCTTGCTCCCTATTGACCTCTCCAACATTCCCACCTCCATAGACCCATTAAACCCTCACAAAAACCTACTCCATCACCCATACCTCGTCCCGACCACCCAAAATCCTTTGTACAATCACAAAGAGAGACCAAACCTTGTTCTGGGACCATTTCCAGATCTCACAGTAGAACAGCACCGGTTATACTAAACCCATCATCACCCCTGACACCACCGGGCTCTAGTTTGCCCACCTCCCTAACAAAGACCCCCCCTAATTTTACCTCACCCTCACTCCCTATGATCTACCCAAACCTTTATCAACCTTCAGAGGACCCGAACAATCATTTGACCTTTGTGATTTCTATTCTAGCTTATCCTGTTATATTAGATCGATTTTCTTTGGTGTTTTAAGTGGATACCTAAATCTTTGAAAATAACAATGGATTTACCCTTTGTTTTACAACATTATTTGTTTAAAACAATGGACTGATAGCCATCTGGAGTATCATACTTCCTGGATCTATCTTAGCTAGGTATTCCTGCCCATATTGGTTTACGTTCTTCTAAGGTCTTGTTTTTCATTACAGTAGTTCCTCCTAGCCAAAAGGAAGCTCCCATGATCGTTGTGGATTTAGAAGTCATAGCTCTTAATAACCGTCAACCTACATTTGAACAGTATTTCCTCTTAGGCCCGTTCCCTACTGTTTCATTAACACTTCACAGAAACAATCTAAGACAAAGTGAAATATTTTATCAACGATTGTGTGTGAATATTGTCAGATCGGCCTCCATTTGGTACCATATCCAGTTTTGAAGGGTATCTCAACACTTTTGAAGCATTCTGTTGTGTTTGGTCTTACACTTTCTTGCAAATTTCTCAACGATCTTTGTCAGTTTTTTTCTTTTTAGTTAGTCGGGTTGTCTAAAATCTCCCACCAAAATTTATATCAGCATACCTAATCCCCCCATAGTAGCCCCGCATACCCTATTTGTCAACAAAGAATACAATCCCTTTACACACCATGCACAAAGAAATTATGATCATACCATGTCGCGAGTAGCCTCAACCTTGGTCTTGAATCTTTCCATCATTTGTAGTGACCACTACTGTTGAGTTGAAAATATGTGACAATGATCATGTTTTTCCTCAATGCCATCTCCATACCATAGGCACAGTAGAGGATTCTCCACCTCCTTCACAAACATAGGCTAAATATAGGTTCTCTTCCTTGGGTTGAGAAGGCGCCACTAAAATAGTGAGGATTAGTCAAATCCTTTCAAGTTGCTACCACCTTTTCAAATCCTGATTGCTAACGCGTCAGGTGATAGAGGGGTGTATAGTGGGTTGTTGGGGGGGGACCGGTGTAGGGTGGGGTGGGGAGGGGGAGGGGGGGGGGGTTGGGTGGGGGGAGGCGGGGTTGGGTGTATGAGAGGTGCAGGAAGGAAGGATAGAGAGTAAAAGGACAATCGATCAATTATTCCTCAGCTACAACAACAATACATTTATCTAACATCTGAGTGGTCTGGAAAATCCATTGGTTTGCCAGTTGTGAAGGAGTAACTCTGAGTACGCACATAGGCTATTCACGCTTCATCTCTCAGCTTTTTGATAAGTTTCATTCATTACATCTCCATACTTAAAAGGCTGTTGACTTTGTCTGGGTCACCAAGCAACGATAGCCTTCCGCTTAAGCAATACTTGGACATCCTCCGGTCTCATGCCCCCACCCCTGGTGAGCACTCCTGCTATATTTCTAACCACACAATTTTCTATTGGTAGCATTGCCTCACCCAGTATTACCTTGGCCCACAAAGAAAAACAGTTCTAGCTTAGTCATACTCTCATCTCATTTGAGCTCAATATACACAATTGAAAAATCTTGTTTGGTTATAGTTTTTAACTATTCAATCCACTCACCATTCCCTAGTAACTACTACAACTAAGCTTAGATCAAAATTTAACCCTCCTCAATACCTCTGTATACCTCCCTCACCGGTAGAATGGCTATTAATCATTCTATTGAGTGACATTTGACATCGCGTTTGTGCACCAAAGTCAGTCAAGGGGCAATACTTGCTGAGCCAGGAGGGGGATCGCACTTTACAAGGAAATAACCTATGAGTTTGGGATTTACCAAATGCTTCATTATTATGATTATTGAGGAATCTGTCATGTGCAGGTGCACTTTGATGGTCTTTTAACTTTTCAGTGTCCAAGGGTAGTGTTTACTAATTCTCTCCTTCTAGAGACCGCATCGCAGGCCTTTCACCTTGGTTGTAAAACTTGCACGAATAATATTTAAAGTACGAGGTGCTCGTTCTAGATGAAGCTCACAATCAAGTGCACATTCATCATGTAAGATTCTTGGAATCATAGTTAATCAGCAAACAAATTAATGTGAGTACAATTTGAGGATGAGACAATCATCCCTTACAAAAATCTGTCAAAAGGAAAGAGTATTTGTGCATATCACATGTAAACAATTCCAAGAGCAAATAGATCTGCCTATGCTATGAAACTGTAAGGTTCTATATTACACATTCAATGAAAGTAATGATATTCCTTTGATTTTATGAAAATTACATCGCTACATCCGACTGCTAGAATCTTGTCTAGCTTGTTATGTTTTTGGTCCCATTCCCGCCATGGTATTAAGCTCATATCCCTCCTTAGAGAGACCATTCCCTCTTAATATCTCCCATTCTTAAAACAATCCAATTTTCCAGATCGCCTGCTATACGCCTCTTAGGGGTATGCTCTACATCGTGGCTACATTGGGAACTGTTGCGTTGTCTCAATGAGACAAGTCGTCTAAGAATTAAAGAGGTTTCATGAAGGGGTCGTGTGGAGTCCCCCACCAAGGGATGGTTTCTAGTCTAAATACATTGTTAAATGGGCCTACGATCTGCCTACATTGAACTGAGCTGCGGCAACTAGGGTCGGGTGGTGGTATTTGTCAGAAGTATGGAAACTTCATCCATGCCCTCATAGCCAATGCAATCTATCCTTGTGCCCATTTTCTAAATGGAGCTTGATTTAATAGGGAATTTACCCCCTACGTCTCGAATGCCACACCCACATCATGACTCTACTGCATATTTTTACCACGTGGGTGAATTTGTACCTTTGACCTCTGTAACAGGTGCTCAGATCTTACAGTTCATAATGAATCATCTTATTTTTTGGTAGCGCATGCTTGTAGCCATAGTAACTATAATGGAAAATCATCCAGACGATACCATGAAAGATATATATCTGTCAGCAGTTCAAATAAGATTGAAATGTTCTACGCCATATTATCCAAGGCATACCAGCCCGGCCAACTACAAGACTGGGGGTTGATCATGGAAATATGGTAAGTAAGACATGTCACAACTGGCATTGTAAATTCACCCGCTCTTGGGATGACAGACCTCTATTCGCATCTCCTACTGTGTGCACCATATTCCCTGGTATTTTTCCAATTAATTTATCATCCCTTATAAATTGAGCTGCCTTCCCATGCTCTCTCTAGAGTTATCTGGACAAGGATGAGGATTATAGAGTGGCTAGAATGCAGAGTTTTGAACTTCCTAGACAAGCGCTCTGGCCCCTACGTCATCTTACACTGTACAAACACTTTCTGTAATTCCCAAATAATCATACATCATCAGTTTTGAGTTTGTGAGTTGTCAGGAGAAAATCAGTTCACCACAAGGGCGAAGAGAGAAGAAAGGAAACTTTGAACTGTCATTGTTAGACCTTAGGTCATTATGGTCACTTATAGTATGAGAGCATATCAAACTTGCCACCCATGGTGATGAGCTCGTGCGAACCCATGATGACATACACCTTTAGTATTCTACTCTTAACTGGACACAAACAAAAAGAAAACCAAAAACATGGTACAAAATTGTTAAAGATACCAAAAAACTTAAATAAGAGAAAAATAAAAGATAAAACATTCTATCCATAAGTGACAACCAGCATTGGTGGCACTTTGGGATAAGTCCTTTGTGAAACTAGTTTGTTGACACCTTGGGAGGATTCAAAATTGTCACAGCACTTACATCTAGAGTGGTACTTTTACTTAGCCTAGGGATAATTTTGCGATCGACATCCGAGATTCCCTGCGAGCCTCTTCGGTTGCCTTATCCTCTTTTTCTTCTATTGTTGGTCTGTGAGAGGATGGTCTTTGTCTATGCCCATCTCATTTGGGGGCCCTTTTGTTACTTTCATCATTCTGTTTATAGTGTGTGGAACTTGCTCTTGTATATTCCCTGTCTAACGCTGGGGGCATTAATGCTTTCTTAGTTACCTGTGCAGACAGTGAAAATGTTAGAAAAACACAAAAACATTTCAAAAATAGTAAAAATCAAATAATGAAAATTAATTTCGTAAATCAACATAGAAAATTGTTTCACACAATAAAAACAATAGAAAATGTTCACAAAACCCAAGCATCCAAAAATTGTTTCACAAACAATCTACAAATTTTACTTTAATCTCTTCCTTTATCTTTCTTCTGTTTTTTTACTGTTTTTTTCATTTTTCCTGTTTGTTTACTTTGGCATTTTTTATGACAAAACAGATAGGGTATGAGTAGATGAATACCTTTTCAATGGGTTCGTTGCTTGTTGTGTGACTAATCCTACCCCATACTACCCCTGCATTACATTGTGTGTCAACAAAAGAATACAATCCATTTACAAAAATGCACAAAGCAAATCAGGATCATACCATGTCTCTAGCAGCCTTAGCCTTGTCTTGAAAGCATTTCCATCATTTAGTAGTGACATATTTGTTGAGTTTGAATAATGGAAAATTGATCATGTTTTCCCAAGGCCATCTCCATACAATATGCATAGTTTAGGATATCTCCACCTCCTTCACCAAAACAGAGGTTTGCAAATATAGGTTCTCTTACCTTGGTTGAAAGGCACAACCTAAAATAGTGAGGATTAGATACATACTTAAATACATAAGTTTAAATATAGTGATATGAAGAAATGGAGGAAAACACCCCCTCTGTATAAAGAGTGTGTCGACCCTAGTTGAGGGCCTCAATCCAACAAATAGTGGGGCCCACCCATATTACAATGAGTGTCAAAGACCAGAGGCACACAATAAATTATTCTTCTATACTAAATTTCCACTTTTCACTGTTTGATTGGTCTACATGGAAAGTTTGCATTCGTCCAAGTTATCTTGAACCTACACACAATCCCATTTTTTTCCAGTTGCATATGACATGTATTTTCAACCTTCATTATACCATTAGAAAGATATCAACCTACTCTACGCTACAATGCAATTGATTACAATAGATTTAGGGTAGATTAAAATCAATGTTTCATAGTAAGGATCCTCCAGATCATTTAGGGGTTTTCATAATTTTAGTGATTTTGAATTGAGGTCAAAATTGGAGATGGATTATTTTAATGAGCTGTGCTCAGTTAAGAGGGGTATGTAGGATTCACATCAAATTCACCATAAATCTATGGAAATTCAAGAACGTGTCTCAACGGATTTCACTCATATTTTTTTTCTACAAGGGTATTTAGGAAACGAATAGGATACACACATGAACCAAAACACAATGGTTTGATTTAAAGGGGATACAATAATAACTAAGGTTGTATATCTAGAGGGAAGTATGTTAGAATATTTAATATTAAGTGTTCTTATAAATAAACTATAGTTTATAATTAAATAATTAGAATATATAATATTCTAATTTACTTAATATAAACTATGTGTTTATTATGTTAATTTAGTATTTAAAATCAATTAATGGTTACGAGGTACTTCATGAGAAATCACACCACAAATATAACATTTGATTATTTATATTGACCCGTGGGGTCATTTCAAATGCAATAATATTCAGAATTCATGTGACGAATTCATGGAGGAGAGAATTGAGGGGAATGGAGATATAATGGACTGAGTTTCTCATTGATGCAAATCATACTTTGTTCATGGTTTTTTTACCCCTTGGGGTATTTCCACGTTAAATTTGTGTGTTTGTGTTATTTTATTTTAATGCATTTTTTTATAATGTTTGTTATATTAATTTAATTAATATTGAATCTTATTTAATGGTTAGTGTGTTTAACCCCCCTTGTATCTATAACATGATATCATAGAAGGTTCAAAAGGTTTCAAATAATTAAATTAATTTAATCTGGTACTTGGGAGTCTGGAACTATGTTTTTTAATACCAAACAGATTTTCCTTTTTTCTCACATAAAATTCCATCAAGTATTGAATCTGATGATGTTATATTTAAGCGCTCAAAGAGAAGTTTCCAAAAATACCATTTTTTCTTTATTTGGAGTTGTGGAGAGAAAGTTATGGCCATTTAAAGTTGTGCATCCCGAGAGGAACAATAAGTTGACGTGTGACAACTTCTAATTTCCTTCAGGTTTTCCTATGTGTGACTTTGTGATTATTTCCTTCTTTCCCTCATGTTACCTTTTACCTTCCACATGTCTTGTTGGATCTAAAACCTTTTATTTGAAACTAAGTTTATTCTGTGGACTTGAGGTCCATGAAATACATTTGGTTGAAATACAATGGAATTACGCCACGTGTCCCTCTATCAGCCCTTAGATTTGTGAAATGTTTGTGGCCTATTAAATCAATTGATAATTTTATATTCTTTACTTTCCTTGATCAAATATCATTATATGCACTTTTACTAATAAATTCGGTTATTATTTAACATATGTGGCCCACTTAATCTACTACTAAGCCTTGGTCAAAAACCTGAAGTTGCAATTAATCTCCTGATAAAGATGGAAATATCATCATCAATTTGAGTATTCTCAAATCTTGTTTAGTTATGTAAATTACTTACTTATTATATGTAATTTTAACCAATTATAAACTATAAGTTTTGTCGATGACTAGTTAATGAATTTGAAATCAAGATATAGTTGAGTACATTAGTATGTGATTACTAAAAATAGTATTACATAGATATCAAATGACACTTAGGGGACACCTTTGTTCTTGTATTGGAGACATCCAATACTGATTGCATATAATATATATTTTACAAGATTAATAAGTTGAAATTGTTCAACATACTAATAATATAACATGGTTATTTGCTAAGCATATTGTTATTTAATTTATATACAACTTGTATTTAACTTATCAATGTAAGTATTATAGATGGTTAAAATTGAAATCAATAATGATTTATACTATTCTTATAATACATGTTATATGGATATTATGATTCTAACCATTTTGGTATCATGGTAGATAAAAATCTCTACAACTGGATATGCATTCAAGTTTGGTACATATGTCATTAATTGGAGTGGTAAAAAGAAGCCAACCATTTCCATATCTTGTACTGAGGAAAGTATAGACGTGCAATGGAAGTAGTAAAAAGAATTCCTGTGGTTAAAGTGGATGTTGGAATACATACACGTGGAAGTTAAAGGAAGTAATCCTATTGTATGTGATATTCAAGTTGTATTTCTCTTTCTATGAATCCATTTCAACATCAGAGAACAAATCATATAGAGATTTCATATTCATTTTATCTAAGAGAAGGTGATCTACGGTGATATAGATCTCCAGTAGTACCCGATTAAAGATAAAGTTGTAGATATGTTTATAAAGCTATTATGTGTTGTAAAATTATGCAAGTTTTGTGTAATTCTTGGAATTTCAAAGTTTCTATTGATGGGTACTATGCATGGCAATGTCACCTCATAATGGTCGGTCATGTGATAATCTCATTCTCCTCTATACTTCTACTCCATTATAAAAACATATTTTTCTGAACTTTGTAAACTTATCACTCTAAGTTTATAGTGTCTAGTCCAATGTGTTACATCCTTTGTAAAGGAGGTTATTGTGTTATAAAAGGTTCCTAGAGATGCTGGTTAATATATTCCATGAGAAACTGTGAAATGTAGTCTCATAAATCATGTTTATTATAAATCATTACTGGTTTATGTATTCTAAATCATTTTGTACCAAAAGGTAAGATGAGCATTATGAAGGTGTATAAATCCTTCAAATTTTATATGCTAGCCTAAACCTTCACTATGGTTTTATAGATTTGTAAATAATGTTGTATAAATAAGTAATGTTGGCATATGTTCCCCACTTAATATTAAGGTGGAGTGTTAGAAAAAAATTAATATTAAATGTTCTTATCAATAAATATAGTTTTATAATTAATAAATTAGAATATATAATATTTTAATTTATTTAATAAAAACTACGTGTTTATTATGTTAATTGATTATTTAAAATTAATTAATGGTTACAGGGAACTTCGCGAGAAGTAAACACCCCTTTGATTTATTTATATTGACCTGTGGGGTCATTTCAAATGTAATGAATTTAGAATCCATGTGAAGAATTCATGTAAGAGATACGTGAGGGGAATGGAGATATACTAGAAGAGTGTATCATTAATGAAAATCTTACCTTTATTCATATTTTTTAACCCCTTGGGGTTTTTTCTATGTTAAATCTATGTTTTTGTGTTATTTTATTTTATTGCATTTGTTATAATGTTATGCTAATGTTTATTATATTAATTTAATTAATATTGAATCTCATTTCATGGTTAATGTGTTTAAACCCTAAAATATGACATAATCCATCAACCCATGGTTTCTAAGGCTCACAGTCTAGATAGAGAAGAGTACCGTTTTAGGATATTAGTAAATGGGGAGAGATATAGATTGATGGGGGATAAGTCAAGCATTTACAATATACACTATGGTAATGTAGTTTGAAATACAACTGAAATAAAGGAAAGAAGAGCTACAGAGATGATCATATAAGACCACTATTCTAACAATGAATGATGTACATATAATACTAATCTAACATATAGAAATGGGGAATGAGAATGAACTAATCTATTCAGCATGACAAAAGAGAGTTAGAAAAATTACCTATGGGGGTGGTTGCATATGCATATATCTCTTAAGAGAAGCAACACACCGAGAGAGGCAATTACTGGTTCACTTTGTTTTTACTTGGGCATTCATTTAAGGAAGTTTTCTAGGTACAATTTGGGTACGATCACTTTTGAGTTTCAGATTGGCTTGGGAATATTCACTATTGGGTGGAGAAGGGGAACACTGTTCCTATCCTAGAATCACTATAGATGAAAAAATAGTGCAAGAAATCCAACCAAGAAGAGCTTCCAATCTAATCTAAGTGAATTGTAAGATGAACCAAGGGAAAAAAGCAAGAAAATGTGAAGTTGGCAAAAAAGAAACAAAAGAAGAGTGAATGGCATCACAGACATAAACCGCCACCATCTCGGTGGCACGTCTGGCTGTTGTTCCAATGGTCCACCTGATCCCTCTCCCACCTCTGCCATTACCAAATATCTACCCACACTCTCCAACCAATCAAAACCCTCGCAAAGATCTCGTGGACCTGCTACTCACCAACCCAACCACCGTCAACTCACACTGCCAGCTCACTGTCCCGTTTCCTCTTGATGCTTTTCTCACTTTTCTCTCTTTTTGTCCTTTCTTCACTTCGTAATTCATAAATGAATATTAACAATGCAGATATTTTATTTTTATACAAAACCTAACCTAACCGATGTCGGTTCTCCTTGACCAGCATTAGTCTTGTGACCTACCTAACCAACATCAGTTCCCCTTAACCGACATTAGTCTCGTGACCTACCTAACCATCATCAGTTTTCCTTTATCGACGTCAGTTATCCATGACCACCATCAGTCACCTTTACCTATACATTGCTCCTAATTTTCCATTTTACCCGACCCTTTACCTTGCTCCTTTACCCCCTCCACCCTTTACCCAACCCACACCCTTACGCAACCTGACGTCCTCATTTACTACCTCCATTTTTCCTCCTTTGGGGACTCATTATTTTACCCCTACCTTGGCCTTACCGGTGCTGCGACCTAGATATTTGGACCTAGACCATCGCTAGTGACCTTTGACCTCATGTGTTCGCTATACCTTGCGGCACTGTTACCTATGTTGATTGACCTAATGACCTTACCTAGCCTATTTTCATGACTGTTTATCCTGACCCTACCTTTGGTGTACCGAAACATACCTAAATGTTCCTGCACCTAACCTATGTTGTGCTTCCTGACCTTATCCTATACCTTGGATACCAGATTCACTTCAACCTTGTTTGGATAAACCTATCGACCTTAGACAATGTAGAGTTTGCCTACTCATCAACCTGGTAGCATGTTGTAGTTTATACATGTGCATGTGTTTGACTGTTACTACCTTTGACCTTGACCCATTACCTAAATTGCCCAAGTATACCTTTCACCCCTTTTCCCCTGTACCCATTTACCTTTTCTTCACATTTACCTTTTATCAAACCACTCACCGCTTCAGCCTGTTGCCTCATCAGTTCCTGGTTTGAGGGGGATCACCTTTACCCTCACATGGGGCAACAACATCGTATTTTTGTTAGCATCACTTACCAATACAAGCTACGTAAAAAAAAAGGGAAAAATGTAGACACTAAAATTAGGTCACACTCCCCTTTTGTCCCTTGACATATAAGCACTCTTTATTACACTACCTATTCATGACCCCCCTTCACCCCACTAATATTAAATTAATTAAATTAATGCATTATCCTCACTATATTCATTATTTAAATAATATCTACGCATATAGTTCACTTAGACACCTCACCAAGATAACTCAACCTAAGACCTATTCTTAGCAAGTTCCCATAACTAACTAAGACTTACCCAAACCCTAAAAATTAATGCCTACATTCCCTATAACCACATTCCCGCATGCTCACAAGAGGCTCCGAGTCTAATCCATGGGATAATGACATGAGATCTAAGGAAATCATGAGGATCTCCCTAGTTTAGTAAACCTAGGAAATCTTGCCCTGACCGACATCGGTTACCCCTAACCATCACCGGTTGAGCCAGACTACCGTCGATTACCCCTTTTAACCCAAAATAACCTTATTCCCAAGGTTGGAACTTGGAAGTTGGCAAAACATTGGGAGAAATTTGACGAACAAGAAAAAAATCTTAGAGAGATAACGCATCTTCAGAGAGAAAATTCCAGCAAAGAATCACATCCAAGGAAGGAGATTGAGCATTTTCTCCTACACAACCATCCCACCCATGATCTAATCAAACCAAGCAAAGAGGAGTGTGCATATAGCCCATGCAAAAGCTTTTCTCCATTTGGTGATCACTTGCATCCTTCAAACCCATCATCAGTATCTCCATCCTTCATGCATAGGCATCCAGGACCAGAATCCAAGTAAGTATAACATCATACTTCTCTGGTTTATTTCATTTCATCATTATTTTATCATCCATTCCTTATCTTGCTCCCTATTGACCTTCTCCAACATTCCCACCTCCATAGACCCATTAAAACCTCACAAAAACCTACTCCAGTCACCCAATACCTCGTCCCGACCAACCAAAATCCTTTGTACAATCACAAAGGAGACCAAAACCTTGTTCTGTGACATTTCCAGATCTCACAGTAGACAGCACCGGTTATACCTAACCACCATCAGTCACCCCTGACCAACACCGGTCTCTATGTTTGCCCACACATCCCTAAACAAAGACCTACCCACCTAATTTTACCTCACCCTCACTCACCTATGATCTACCCAAGACCTTTATCAGACCTGCAGAGACCCAGAACCAATCATTTGACCTTTGGATTCTATTCTAGCTTAGCCTGTTAGATTAGATCTATTTTCTTATTGTGTTTTAAGTGAGATACCTAAATCATTTTAAAATAACAATAGGATTTACCTTGTTTACAACATTAATTTGTTTAAAACAATGGACTGATAGCCATCTAGGAAGTATCATACTTCCTGGATCTAGCTTATGCTAGGTAGTTCACTGCCCATATTGTTTAATTTCTTCTAATGGTCTTGTTTTCATTACAGGTAGTTCCTCCTAGCCAAAAGGAAGCTCCCATGATCGGTTGTGGATTTAGAAGTCATAGGCGCGTAATAACCTGTCAACCGACATTTGAACAAGTATTCCTCTTATGCCCGTTACCCTATCTGTTTCATTAACAATTCACAGAAACAATCTAAGAAAAAGGTGAAATAGTTATCAAAGATTGTGTGGAAGAGTGCAGATTCGGGCCTCCATTTGGTACACATATCCTAGTTGAAGGAGTATCTCAACACTTTTGAAGCATTCTGTTGTGTGGGTCTTACAAATTTCTTGCAAATTTCCTCAAAGAATTTGGCAATTTTTAGTTAGTCTTGTCTAAAATCTCCCACCAAAATTTCATTCAGAATAACTAATCCCACCCCATAGTAGCCCCGCATTACACTATGTGTCAACAAAAGAATACAATCCATTTACAAAAATGCACAAAGAAAATTAGGATCATACCATGTCTCTAGTAGCCTCAACCTTGTCTTGAAATCATTTCCATCATTTAGTAGTGACAACTCTGTTGAGTTTGAATAATGGAAAATTGATCATGTTTTCCCAAGGCCATCTCCATACAATATGCACAGTATAAGGATATCTCCACCTCCTTCACAAAACATAGGCTACAATATAGGTTCTCTTACCTTGGTTGAAAGGCACAACCTAAAATAGTGAGGATTAGATCAAAATCCTTTCAAGGTGCTACCCACTTCTTCAAATCCTGAGTGCTAACAAGTCAGATAAATTTATTCCTCAGCTACAAAACAACATATAAATCATTTATCTACCTCTGAGTGTCTTGTAAAATCCATAATGTTGCTCAAGTTGTGAAGGAGATTAAATCTGAGTACTAACATAGGCTATTCACAGCTTCATCTCTCAGCTTTTTGATAAGTTTCATTCATTCACTCACGTACTTAAAAAGGATGTTGACTTTATCTGGGGACCAAAGCAACAATAGGCCTTCACCCTGCTTAAGCAATACTTGGACAATCCTCCTGTCCTCATGCCCCCAACCCCTGGTGAGCCACTCCTGCTATATATTTCTACCACACAATTTTCTATTGGTACATTGCTCACCCAGTATGACCTTGGCCACAAAGAAAAAGCAGTATACTATCTTAGTCATACTCTCATCTCATTTGAGCTCAACTATACACAAATTGAAAAATCTTGTTTGGTTATAGTTTTTACTATTCAAACACTTCACCATTACCTATTAAATACTAAAACTAAGCTTATATCAAAATTTAACCCTCTCAAATACCTACTGTATAAACCCTCCCTCACCGGTAGAATGGCTAATTAGATCATTCTATTGAGTGAATTTGACATCGCGTTTGTGCACCAAAAGTCAGTCAAGGGGCAAGTACTTGCTGATCATTTAGTGGAAGCACCTTTACAAGGAACATAACCTATGAATTTGGATTTACCATATGCTTCATTATTATATATTGAGGAATCTGTCATGTGGCAGGTGCACTTTGATGGGTCTTTTACTTTTCATTGTCCAAGGGTAGGTGTGATACTAATTACTCCTTCTAGAGACCTCATACCTCAGGCCTTTCACCTTGGTTTTACTTGCACGAATAATATTGTAAAGTACGAGGTGCTCGTTGCTAGGATGAAGCTCACAATCAAGTGGCACATTCATCATGTTAAGATTGTTGGGGAATCATAGTTAATCATCAAACAAATTAATGATGAGTACAAATTTGAGGATGAGAAAATCATCCCTTACAAAAATCTGGTCAAAAATTTGAAAGAGTATTTTGTGCATATCACATTTAAACAGATTCCAAGAGCACAAAATAGATCTGCAGATGCTATGGAAACTGTAGGTTCTATATTACACATTCCACTGGAAAGTAATGATATTCCTTTATTTTATGAAAATCTACATCAGCCTACATACGACATGCTAGAATCTTGTCTAGCTTGTGATGTTTTTGGTCCCAATTCCCCATGGTATGAGCTCATATTCACCTACCTTAGAGACGACACATTCCCTCTTAATATCTCCCATTCTGAGAAACAAATCCTAATTTTCCAGATAGCCTGCTATACCCTCTTAGGAGGTATGCTCTATCATCGTGGCTACATTGGGAATCTGTTGCGTTGTCTCAATGAGACAGAGTCAGTCTAAGAAATTAAAGAGGTGCATGAAGGGGTGTGTGGAGCCCACACCAACGGGATGGTTCTAGCTAAGAAATTGTTAAGAGTGGGCTACTATTGGCCTACCATGGAAACTGACTGCTGCAACTATGTTCGGAAGTGTGTACTTTGTCAGAAGTATGGAAACTTCATCCATGCCCCGTCATAGCCAATGCAATCTATCCTTGTGCCCATTTTCTAAATGGAGACTTGATTTAATAGGGAATCTTACCCCTACTTCATCTAATGGCCACACCCACATCATTACATCTACTGAATATTTTACCAAGTGGGTGGAAGTTGTACCTTTGACCTATGTAACAGGTGCTCAGATCTTAAAGTTCATAATGAATCATCTTATTTTTTGGTATCGCATTCTTGTAGCCATAGTAACTGATAATGGAAAATCATTCAAGAACAATACCATGAAAGATATCTGTCAGCAGTTTCAAATAAGATTGAAATGGTCTACGCCATATTATCCATAAGGCAATAGACAAGCCGAGGCCACTAACAAGACTTTGGTTTGAATCATGGAAAATATGGTAAGTAAGACAGGTCACAACTGGCATTTGTAAATTCACCCAGCTCTTTGGGATTACAGAACCTCTATTCGCACTCCTACTGGTGTGACACCATATTCCCTGGTATTTACAATGAAATTTATCATCCCATTAGAAATTGAGCTTCCTTCCCTATGAATCTCTCTTAGAGATTATCTGGACAAGGATGAGGATTATAGAGTGGCTAGAATGGCAGAGTTGGAACTCCTAGACGAGAAGCGCATCTGCACCCTACGTCATCTTAAAGTGTATCAAAACAAAATTTCTTGTAATTACAACAAAATAATCATACCTCATCAGTTTGAGGTTGGTGATTTGGTCATGAAGGAAAATCAGTTCAACACAAGGGCGGAAAGAGAGAAGAAAGGAAACTTTGAACTGCATTGGTTAGGACCTTAGGTCATTATGGTCAATTATAGTATGAGAGCATATAAACTTGCCCACCCAAATGGTGATGAGCTCTGCGAACCCATGAATGACATACACCTTAAGTAGTTCTACGCTTAAACATGGCACAAAAATCAAAAAAGAAAACCAAAAACATGGTAAAAAATGTTAAAGATACAAAAAAAATTAAAATAAGAGAAAAATAAAAAGAGAAAACAAGTCATCCATAAGTGAAAACCACGCATTTGTGGCACTTTGGATAAGTCCTTGGGTGAAAACTAGTTTTTGACACCTTGGGAGGATTCATTGTTCACAAGCATCTTACATCTAGAGGGTACTTTTACTTAGCCTAGGGATAGTTTTGCATCGACATCCGAGATTCCCTGCGAGCCTATTCTTGTTAAGCCTTAATCCATCTTTTTCTTCTATTGTTGGTCTGTGAAGGGATGGTCTTTGTCTATTCCCCATCTCATGTTGGGGGCACTTTTGTGACTTCATCATTCTGTTTATAAGTGTGTGGAACTTGCTCTTGTATATTCCCTGTCTAACGCTGGGGGCATTAATGCTTTCTTAGTTACCTGTGCATAGCATTGAAAATGTTAGAAAAACACAAAAACATTCAAAAATATTAGAAAATCAAAATAATGGAAAATTATTTCGTAAAAATCTAAACAATAGAAAATTGTTTCACACAAATAAAAACAATAGAAAATTGTTTCACAAAACCCAAAACAATACAAAATTGTTTCACAAAACAATCTTACAAAAATATTTACTTTAATCTACTTCCTTTATCTTTCTTCTTGTTTTTACTTGTTTTTTCATTTTTTCCTGTTTGTTTACTTTGCATTTTTTAATGACAAAACAGATAGGGTTATGGAGTAGGAGGAATACCTGTTAAATGGGTTGTTGATGGTTGTTGTGCGCATTCTTACTACTTGACCCAAGGTCGATTGTGAGAGCTTCCTTTTGGCTGGGAGGAACTACCTGAAATAGAAAACAAGACCACAAAATAATAGTTAAATAATATATGATAGTGGATTGCCTGGCGTATGTTAGATCTGGGAAGTGTGATACTCCTTAGATGGTTATCAATCCACTATTCAAAACAAATTAATGTGAGAAATAAGAAAATTCCTACTGTAGTTGATATGATTTAGGTATCTCATTCAATAACAATAAGAAAATATAATCATAACAGGCTAGTCTATAGTCATGGATCTGAAGGGTTGGTAGGTGTCATTCAAAGTACTAGGATTGGTTAGGGTTTGATTCTGGGTTGTGTTAGGTCAATTTGTAGGAGGTTATTTTGGCTCTGTTCTTGGCAAAGTACAAAACACAAAGACCGGCGTTAGTCTAGTATGACCGACGACGGTTTAGTGATAACCGACAATGGTTACTGTGGGTTTTCAATAACTCACTAGTTCATGATTTAGGAATTTGTCTGAGACTGACCCAAAGATGGTGAGGAGTGGGTGTAGGTCTGGAGAGGCGTTAGAAATACTCAGAGATGTCCAACAATCAGGTACAGGTGATTATATGGTGTGGGTGAAGGAATCATCAAACTTGTATGGAGATAAATTGTGGGGAAGTGACAGTTCAAGTAGAAGCTAATAACGGAGGTAACAAATCCTACTAGAATGAAAGTTAGAAAAATTCTTGTTAACAAGATACTTACTGTGATGCAGGTTCGACGACTGGATGGAGGTGATGGTTAATTAGAGGAATGGTGTTTGGTTTCGTGGTAGTGCTTCCTGGAATGCTACCGTGGGTACAATGCTCCTAGATATGTTTAGATGATGGTTTTGGATTCCTGGATGCACAAAAAGATGTTGGTTCTTCTTATCATGCAGCTCTGATCTCATTCTCCTCCTAGATCTCAAATGTGCCAACCTCCCCAACAAGGTTGCTAAGGTGAATAAACTGGTAACCGATGAGGGTTCTATCTTGACTGGTGTCAGTTTAGGTATGACCGGTTTCAATTAAGGTGGGATTCCTTAGGTTTAATAAAAATGGGCAGATCTTTCTAATTTATTGGGCCAAGTTGGTTTGTTTTCATGAATCAGAATGGAAGCTTCCCTTCTAATGAGCGGGAATGTGGTTAGAGAAATCTTAGGCATTGATTTTAGGGTTTGACCAAATATTAGCTCATTAAAGTAGGTAAGACTTAGTTATTGTTAGTTATGGAAACATGCCAAGAATAGGTCTAGGATGAGGGGTTGGATGAGTTGTCTAGGTGAGGTGGAAATTAGGTCTATTAAGGTAATAAAATGATGGATATTGTGAGGATGGATATTTAATTTAATTAAAGTAATTAAATTAATTATTAATATGGGATGAAAGGGGGCCATGGTTAGGTGTCCCATGTTTAACTTGGTTATCCAATCAGCGGCTAAGGGGAATGTAACCAAATTTAGGTGTCTACATTTTCCCCTTTTTTTCACGTAGCTTGTTTTAGTAAGACGATGCTGAAAAAAATAAGAAGTGGGTGCCCCATGTGTGGGTGAAGGTGATCCCCCTCAAACCAAGAACTAGTGAGGTGGAAGACGGAAGTGGTGAGTGGTTTGATAAAAGGTGGATGTAGTGAAAAGGAGCATAGATGTGGGAAAATGTGGGAGAGGGTAGAGCTCAAAAACATGCAAACAGGTAACTAGATTAGGGTCAAAGGTAGTGGCAATCAAACACACACACACATGTTATAAACTATGACATGGCTCCAGGTTGAAGAGATTGCAAACTCTACATCATCCAAGGTCAATAGGTTTATCCAAACAAGGTTGAAGTGATTCTGGTATCCAAGGCATATGATATGGTGCGGAAACACAACATAGGTCAGATGAAGGAATGTTTAGGTATATTTTAGTACACCAAAGGTTAGGTCAAGATAAATAGCATGGTAATAGGTAAGGTAAGGTCATTAGGTCAAAAAACATGGATAACAGTGTCGCAAGTTATAGCGAGCACGTGAGTTTTCAAGGTCACTAATAATATTCCAGGTCCAAGTAGCTAGGTCACGGCATGGGTAGGGCTGAGGCCATGGGTAAAATAACAAGTCCCTAAATGTAATTAAGGACAGGGATAGGTAATGTAGGATTGGAGGTAGGTTGTGAGAAGGGTGGGTAAGGTCAAACAAGTAAAAGGGTAAATTTGTTCAGAAATGGGGAAAAGATATTGACATGAGTATGAAAAGTAACTAATTCCAATCATACTGAATTAGTGATGGTCTTGGTAAAGTGTCCACGGTGTGCTAGGGCACACGATTGATGCCAGTTTAGGTACAACCGACCACAGTGTGCGAGGGCACATGACTGATGTCAGTCTAGGTATAAATGATGCTTATGAGGTCAATGTGGGTATATAAAAAGGAAAAATTCATATAATACAGATTCATTTGTATGTTTTGGCTTTTGTGAAAATGACAAGAGCATGAGATTTTTGTACCGTGTTGAGAGGAAAGTACATGGGGCTGTACCAAGTTGAGGTGGAGAGATCCGATTAGAGAGGAGAACCAGGTAGACGGGTCCACAAGATCAAGTAGAGAGAGGTGATTAGTAGAGAGGTTAGAGGCTGATTTGGACATGGCATAGGAAAGAGAGGGTTTGGGTGAACCACTAGCACAATGGCCAAAAGTGTCACCATGGAGGCGACGTCGAGACTAGGTAATATCTAATCCATTCATTGTTGTTTGATATAGGAAAAAGGAAATGTTGAGGGGTAGCAGGTAGGGAGGTTAAAATAAGTGAAATTTTTGGTTAAATGAATGGAAGGAGGGGGTGGGAAAGGTCAGTAGTAGGGGGAATAGGGTTGGGGAGGGACCTGTGTAGGTGAGGTTTCCGTAGGTGAGGATCATTCATGGCCACAGATAGATTTTCTGATTATAGAGAGTATTGTATCCACAGGGATAGATTTTCAGAGAGTATAGATCATAGCAGGCCTCAAGTGAGAGGAACAGGTCATGTACCCATAGTGTAGAGAGTATAGGGGCATGGTGATCCCTGAGACAGGCTCAGGGTGAGACTACCAATGTACAGAGGCCAGCTCTAGGTGAGGGACCATTAGAGGACATATCAGGGTGAGGTGGAGAGAGGTTGGTAGGGCACCCCACTAGAGGGGAGACAGAGGATACTGATGAGACATGGAAGGATATCCTGTGGGGTGACGATTATTCATCATTGATGATCAGTGTATCCATGTTTTTTTCATATTTTTTATATGTATACGGGTCTACGTGTCGAAGATGATGAGGATGTAGATGAGATTTTTTGTTATTTTATATCATATACCGGCCTTCGATATCGAAGATGGTGAGGTTGTATATGAGATATTTTAAGAGATTGCGATTATGTATTTGTATCTATGCTCACATGTATTTTTACACAGACTTTTCAATTTATAGCATGATGGTATTTATAGTATGGATGGTGTACTTGTAATTTTCACTACTCTGTTTGTGTGTGTGTGTGTGGAAATCAAGGGGATTATGTATGATAGATTCAAGGTTGTGTAGGCATGGCGGAGTCAGGTTTGTTTAGGCATGGTGGAGTCAAGTCGGTTTAGGCATGATGGAGTCAGTTGATGTAGGCATGGTTGAGTTAGGTCCAGTTAGGAATGATGGAATTAGGTTGGTTTAGGCATGATGGAGTCAGGTTGATGTAGGCATGGTTTAGTTATGTTGAGTTAGGCATGATGGAGGCAGGTTGATGTAGGCATGGTTGAGTCAGGTCTGGTTTAGGCATGATGGAGTCAGGTTGATGTAGGCATGGTTGAGTCAAGTTGATTTAGGCATGGATTAAGGTCAGGTTGGATTTAGGCATGGTTGAGTTAGTTCATTTTAATATCCAAGTTGTTGGTAATATGAGAAATAAATGTTGACATATATATTGTGTATGGTTTTTAATTTCCAAATTTGTGCCATAATGGAAATGTGATAATGATAAATGGATAATTTGATGATGAAATAAAATGTGTATGAGTTGATGTTGATTAGGTTTAATTTCTATCTATTGATATAAAATGAAAACTAACTAGGGTAGAGTGTGAATAAAAAAGGGAAAGGGGGTAATTGGTTAGCGTAAAGAGTGGTTGACCTAACCTCCAAGGGCCGCATGCCCTCAAAGTGATGCCTACATAGTCCTGGTGAAAAGGGACCTCAGGCCAATGTAGTTCTCCTATAAGCTAGGGAAGATTGTGATGAAGTAGAAGAAATGGGTTGATAGGTTTTTAGGCATGGGGGAATGTAGGTCATAGGCATGATTGAGTTTAGGTCGTAGGCATGGTTGAGTTTTTATTCATAGGCATGAGTATGAATTTGAAGCCATAGGCATGGTTGAATGTTTTAGAATAGTAGATGCCGATGATCTGGTCCTGTATAGGATAATCAATAAGTAAGAAAGGAAAGGTGAATGGTAACAAGTGAGTAAAAGAGCCGCCTTATGGAGAAGGATCAATACGATTCTAGCATACCAAATATTGGCTTATGAACGTAAAACCCTAAAGGCATTGCATACTTGATAGTTCTAAGGGTGAAGAAAGTCAGATGATCATGAAATGTTGCATTTACAACAGGTCCCTTGAGGAGGTAGAGAATTTAAAGATAAAAAGGTGGTGAAGTGCAAGAGGTTGGTTTAGCTTAACCTAGTGTGAGACAACATGCCTTTTTGGTAAGAGACCCAAGATCAAAATAGGCAAGTTCATAACGAAAAAGTTATATTTTTCATTGTGCTTTTGTTTTTATAGACTGGTCGATGCAAGAATTCTATGTGGGATGAATAGAATATCTCCTTGAGGTCTTCATGAAGTTTATCGATGCAAGAAGCTTCATAATATTTTTATTGTTATTTGTGTAGGAATAGTCTTCTTTTATTGATAGACTATGTACAATATGGCTAACTTTTTATAGTTTGTCCTTCGAGGGAGCAGTTTATTTATAGCAGCAAGATAGAAAGATTAGATGTCCCTCTTTTTTTTTGAGGGAGTCATCTTTTTGCTAGAAATTTGACTCAAGGAGTTTGAGATTGAAAATCCCATGTATTACTTTTGAATTGTTTTTTGACTTTTAGGTCATGGACAAGACTATAGAGAAGTATAGGCTTCTTTTGTGAAGACAAAACCATAGCACATAGGGGTTAGCTATGAAATAAAGGTTTTAAGTGAGTGAACGACCATGGGATTCCATCCTGAAAAGCATGAAATGTATCCATGAGAATCAGATGAGTCGAGCCGTGGTACTCATATTAAAGATAAGGCTGAGAAGGTGACGGATAATCACATGATTCTTGTTTGGTCACTAATCGTTTAAAATAGGTTAATGGAAGGTGAATGGTGCTCAAGGGACAAGAATTTTTAATAGATAGAAGGTGATATAGGACTTAATTCAACAATAGAATGGTCGAATATGTAAGGCATTAAGGGGCTCAGGTTCAGGTTTACCTTCGAGTGAAGACAAATAATAAGTTTCTGATCTATATGGTAATGAGTATACGATCCAAGCCAATTAGGAGAAAATTTTCCCCATTTACTTTTCTCTTCTTTGGTTACATGTTGATTTTCCTTCAGGATGATGTCGCTGACCAGAAAAGTTTGTTCGTGAACACGTTTTTCATAGGCACATTTGATATTTTTTTGGTAGGTTTGGAGATGGTCAAGAGCATTGAGATGGCGTTCATCTAATAACTCAAGTTGTGCCAAACAATCTTGGAAAAATTCATCGTCATTGAGCATGTCTTGTAGTGAGATGCGGAGAGATGGAATCTGGAATTCAAGAGGTAAGACAGCCTCAGAAACCGTAAACCAGAGAAAAGGAGTGGCAGTAGTTGAAGTGTAAATACTAGTGCAATAAGCACACAAGGAGAAAGGAATGTGTGTATGCCAATCTTTTCCAGTATCATTGACTACTTTCATAAGAATTTTAGTTCAAGGTTTTATTGGTTGATTCAGCTTGACCATTGGTTTGTGGATAATATGGTGATGAAAAACTAAGTTGGATGCCAAAAGCATCACATAGTTTGCACAAGGTTTAATTTTTGAATTGTTTTCCATTATCAGTGATAAGGCAGTGAGGAACACCAAAATGAAAAATGATGTGATGGTTGATGAATTCACATATTTTCTCATCTTTTGTATAAATGAGAGGAATGGCCTCTACCCATTTAGTGAAATATTTGGTAGCGATTATGATCCATTGGTGGTGTTGTGAAGAATGGGGGTTGATCTCACTGAAAATATTCAAACCCCATTGAGAGAAAGGCCAAAGGTCTCATGTGACCTGTAAGGCATGATTAGGTGTGTGGTGGAGATTAGCATGATTCTGGCATTTCATGCATAATTTGACATAATCACAACACTCATGGTTTAGGTTTGGCCAATAATAGCCTAGGTGAATGATGCATTTTACAATGGCTAAACCACTAAAGTGACCTCCAAAAATTCTGTCATGGACTTCCTTAATAGTGTCGGTAAATTCAGAACTTGTAAGGCATCATAAGAGAATGTCATCCAATCCTGTGCTTGTAAAGAATACCACCCATGAGGACATAACGAGAGACACTTCTAATAAAGACATCATTGTCCATTACGAGTGAGATCGATGGGTAGAATGGAAAGGGAAAGATAGTCTGTATATTACTTATACCAAAGGTCACATGTGTCAAGGGGAATGACGGTCTTGATGGAGTAGACCTCATGTGCTAAATAAAAGGATGATTGTAGCCTTTATACTGGTGGCAAATATTTTAGAGTCAGCGGGAAAATCAGGCATCTGAGAGGCTAAGCATGCCATGGTATCCGTAAATTTATTGGTACAATGTATGGGTGGTTTGAAGTGTGTAATGGTCAAAAGTGGTAACCAGCATATATACATGATGCTTATACTATTGAAGTATTTCATTATGACACTGGTATATACTATTTACTTGATTTATGACGAACTAAGAATCACCAAAGATATTGATTGTCTTAAAATCTAAGGCATAAACAACATGGAGACCTAATATGAGCACTTCATATTTCAAGAAATATTGTTTGTACAAATCAAAATTGAGTTTGAAAGACAAAGTCATAGGTTCACTATCAAGAGGAATGAGGCTAACACTAGCCCCACCCCCATGCTGACACTTGGAGCCATCGAAGAAGAGTGTCATTTGGTAAGCAAGTTTTTCTAGGGAAAGGGTAGCTATAGAATCATCTGGGAATTCAAAGTTATATGGTTGATCCCCAAAAATAGGGGCGTTAGCCAGTTGGTTGGCAATAGCCTAGGCCCTTAATGGAATTTTTATGAATGAATTCAAGATTGAAGGTTGGTAAGAAGCATAAGCCAATGTGTGGCACATTGATTTTGATAGGGTTGGGCATACATATAGTGTAATGGGTAAGTATTAGTGATGATGAAGGTTTTATGATTGAGTAGGTAATGGCAGATTTTGGTGGTGAACAAAAAATAAGGGCCAAGCACATTTTTTCGATGCATGGGTATATCTAGTTTTATACTCCAGAAGGGTACGACTTATGTAATAAACTGATTGCTCTTTGTGCTGCTCATCGCAATGAGCGAGCATGACACCCAATAGAATGGTTAGTGACATAAATATATAAGTAAAATGTTTGGTCATCCTTCAGGAGGAATGAGTACTGGTGGTTGAAGAAGGTATTTTTTTAATGCCTAAAAGGATTTATGGCAGTCATCATCTCATTTGAATGAAATGTATTTCTTGAGAAGATGATGAAATGGTTAACAACAGGTCGAAAAGTTGTGAGATAAAATGACAAATGGATTGATAAATTTCCTTCTACTATTATTCAAAGTTGACAAAGATTAATGGGTGGAGGAATTTCCATAATAGACTTGAATTTATCAGGATCGAATTCTATGCCACGCAAAGAAACAATGAAACTTAGGAGTTTTTCAGAAAGTACCAAAAAGACACACTTCTTTGGTTGAAGATGCACACAATACTTGATGATTCATGATAAAAGATGATTTTAAGGATAAAAAAGTGTTCAATTCGATGTTTATATATGGCTAGAAGATCATCTACGTAATCTTCTAGTATACGATGCATGATGTCATGGAAGATGCAAGTCATAGCTCGCTGATATGTTAGTACCAACATTTTTTAGGACAAAAGACATGAATCGATAGCAGAAATGTCCCCCAAGGGGTGATGAAGGTCAGTCTTGTGTTGATCCTCTGGAGCTAGTAATATTTTATTGTAGCTTGAGAAACCATCTATCAGTGCTAGCATTTCATGGCCAATGGTGAGATCAACTAGTTGGTCAATGTCGGGTAGGGGGAAATTGTCTTTGGGACAAGAGAGGTTGAGGTCATGGAAGTCTGTGCAAATGTAGAGTCCCCCTGTCACCTTTGTGATAGGAACGATGTTAGAAATCCATTGGGCATAGTCAATGGGTAGAATGAAGGAAACCGAGAGAAGGTGTTGAAGCTCTTCTTTAACCAGAAGAGAAATGCGAGGATGCATTTTCCACAGGTTTTCTTTTATGTGCTTGCCATCAGGGATGGTTACTATATTTTGGACCATGATTTTTGGGTCAATACTCATATCAGCATACGACCAAGTAAATGTGTTGTTATGGTCCTGAAGGAAAGAGGTGAAGGCTTCCTATTCAGTAGCGTCTAAGGATTGGCCGATCTTTAGAATGTGTTGTTCATCCTGAGTGTAAATGTTGATTTCAATGGTCGATTCATTTAACATGGTTTACGTCTCAGAGGGTAATGACTGATGAATATAATATTCTTCCGCACTAAGGTAAGTGAGGATGGATTCATCATCCTGATATTGAATGACATTAATAGAAGGTGTATCATCATTGATCATGTCAGGATACAAGAATGGGAGAGAAGAGGGAGCTTCACCATCGTGTTGATAGGTCAGCGGTCCCAAGGAAATGGTGTTTACAAAAAAAATCATTAGGAGGAATAGATTTGGGATCTATGAACTCCATGGGTGAAGATGGTAAAGTGGGTGAATGAGATGGGGAATATTTCCCATCCTGGATGAGGTCGATGTGAACCTTCTTGGAAGGTGGAGTGTCAAAACCAATGCCACTACAATCATTATGCTTATGAGAGGTACTAAAAATGATAGTATGGCGGCTCTGCTCATAAAATCCAAATCCAAATCCTTTCCATGTGCACCGGTGGAGGAAATTATGAGTGAAGCCGTGGTTAGTGAGGGAGTGTAGGCTGAATGAAAATGGTTGGGATTTGGGATGGAGGTTCGGGTTTATAGGTGGTCATATCGAGTCCCCCATACGTTAGATTAGTGCAAAGGTGGGGAGGGATATAGGGAAAAACTTCACTGATGTGGATGTCATAATTGGGGTGTTGGCGCAAGTTCCCATACTCTTACAGGGTGAGGAAGGTGTTGATATTGTATAGGAAGTATTTGTTAGTGTGAGTTATCCTATGTGTCCTCCTCTCATATTGGAGGGTCATCTCACATGGGTTAGGTTTAGGGTTAGGTTTAGGGTTTCATGTGTGTCATGCACTAGGGTTACTTAGCACCCTATATGTACCCCTTTACTATTCATTTATGAGCATGCCAAGACACTCCGCTGTCTTTCCTCTATATGCAAGCTTTGTTTCTGTTGAGCAAGTTCTTCCATTACTGGTCAATTCTTTCTTGCAATTACGTTGGAGCTATCACGATTCCATTGGAGTGCAACTACTTCATGGTTCCTCGTTTCTGATTCAATTCTCGCAAGCTCTTTTCATGGTATTAGATCTGAGATCGGGTAAACGTGCACTCATTATTTTTTAGTTGCAATTACTCTTTCTTGGTTTCGTTCTTTTACTCTGCATGCAAGTCTTTCGATCACTATTTTCTGGAATTATTTTGCTAATCCCTCTAACAAGCTTTCTCGGAAAGTTGTGTTGATTTTTTGTGCCTTTTTGTGCATGTGTAGGTTTTCATCATACATTGAGCAATAAGTGGTTTTTCCACCTTTTTTAGCTAGCTGTAGCTAAATCCAAAATAGAGTATTTTCTGGTTTTTTAAATTTTATTTATTTAACTGGAATTTTTTTAGATCTCTACTTCTAGTTTCTTTGTGTTGTTTTTTTGCATGATTTTACAGAGATTCAGGTCAAAAATTACAGTTTGGAGCCTTGGTTTTTTATGCTCAGCCTCGAGCTCTCTCCACCAAGTGATTTTCATCCTCAACCCGATCTCACTCTATCATCTTGTTGTGTAGTTGCCTTGTTCTGACTATTTATTCTCTAGCCGTGTATTCTTTTTGCGTGGACGTTTTGCATGGGAGATCGTTTTTGCTGTGTTTTGTGTGGAAGGAGCTCATTTTTTCTACTGTGGAATTTTTTGTTGCCTATTATATTGTGTCACGGCCCTACACACGGCTGCCCTAACTTCCTCCATGGCCTTTCCTCATGACCTGCTTCCTCCCACATACCTGCTGGATGCTGCAACAAACACCAAACCCTACGTTTTTTTACACGGCTATGCTATGCATTTTTTTGGTAAGTGTTTTTATTGGTAAGTCCCTTTTTTGGTACATTTTTACCTACCTTTCTAAAAACTAAACCATACGTTTTCAAAAAATACAAATTCCAAATCCTTCTTAAAACAAACCTGCGTTTTTTTTTATCTACGTGGTAAGTTTTTTATTATTTTTTTGGTAAGTGTTTTATAAAATGTGTTCTTTGGTAAGTTTCATTAATAATTTCTATATTTTTTTTTCAAAAGCTTCAAATATTTTGTTTTTTAGTAATTTTTTTTTGCAATATTCTTTGATAATCTTTAAAACAAAAAAAAACACTATCATTACTTTTTAGAAAGTTTATTTAATTTTTCCAACACGTTTTTTTGAAGTTCTTCAAAGGAAAAATTTAATACTTAGGGAAGTATTTTAAGATTTAATAATTTTTAGATCTTAATTAAATCCTTTTAGAAATTCATTAGATTTAATTAAATTAGATCTAATTTTATTATATCAACAATTATTTAAAACTGTCATTATTTAAAATAATGTTACACTCATTCCTTTTGTCCTAACTTGCTCTAAATTTTTGCTAACTTGGACGTCTCTGAACGATACTTTTTTAACATTACTGTCAAATTTTTTTCTCTCTAATCATGCACTCAAGTGTGTAGCATCACTTTGAGTGCCTTTTTTCCTTTTGATCTCTTTTCCAGTGTTCTGAAGATTCTCTAAACTCCTTGAGTTCATTTAAAACCTTGTATTTCACCCTTATTATTACTTGCGACTAGTGAGCGCGTCCACCACAGTCTACAGTAAGGGGGTTTCCTTTTACGACGTGAGACATTTTTTCTCACCACCAGGGTTTGTTTTTGCCTCCTTTCTTATTCTTTGCTTGTGTTTGTTTACGAAGTCCTATTTGTTGCACTCCATGAAACACTTTTGTGGTCTCCTCTCTTGCGCGTTATTACACTGATTACAAAATGAGTTACCAAGTGTTTCCAATCGCACGCATGGACCCAATTGTAATCAACAAACTAAACTATAAAGTGCCAAAAGTAGGGGGTTGTTATTGTCCTGGGTGGTTGTACTTCTTTTCTGCATTTCTTTCTCTCTCTCACTATATATGCTCTTTCAATTCCTTTTCTTACGCCGTTCAAATTTTTTGAATGGGGATCAAAAATAATAATGAAACTAAGGGTTAAAGGGTTATTCTGCATCACCATGGGAACTAAGACTGAACCAGACGAAGAACCTGAAAAATCTAAGTGGTTAAACCGTAGTGATGAAGCTTTAGGTCTTCTTTGCATGTATGTTTCTCCTTACTTGCTCTTCCAAATTGAGGCATCCGAAACACCTAAATCTGTGTGGAAAACGTTGGATGCGATGTTTGGACAACTAGATGACATGAGAGCATATGAGTTGGAAAATGAACTACTAGGGTTAAATCCTAGTGACTTTGAAAACCTACAAGCTTTCTTCTCGAAATTTGTCCACATTATATTGTTGTTAAAAGGATGTCAAGTAGAAAAGAAATATTCTCAACTGATCTTGTCAATTCTCTCTAAGCTAGGTCCCAAATATTCTATCTTCGTGTCAACTTTCTACGCTACAAAAGTTTCTTTGGGTGATACTTGGACTATGCCCTCCTTTGATTGTTTTTCATCCCAACTCATTTGAGAACAGGACAAAAACATTCAAATGTTGTCTCTCAAGTCCAAGTCACATGCCCTTGTAACAAGTAATAGCAAGGGAAATAATACTGAAAAGAAGATAGAAACAAAGGATCAACCTAAGAAAGAAACCAAGACCAAACCTAAAAAATACACAAACACTTCGACTTCTGAGCCTAAAGCACATAAAAGCAAGTATTTGCGTTCCTATTGCAAGGAGTCTGGTCGTGACGAGCAACACTATTTTCAGAAATAGATTGATCACTTATCTCATTTACTTGAGAAGAATAAAATAAGTGTTCCTGAATCCATAAAACAAAGTTCTCTGAAGGTGAAGTCTTCTGCTGCAAAAGGTGCTAAAAATGATAAGAAGAAAGGAAAGGCCCTTATAGCCAGAGTTACTCCTTCATCGACATGGATTATAGATTATGGTGCCTCACACCACATGGGTTCTTCACATGTTGAGTTTTCCAACATCAAACCTTGTGGAATGTCCCAAATCATGATGGGTAATGACACGACAGTATTGGTTTCTGGTAGTGGATTAGTAGAGATGGTTGGGGGAACATTTAACCAAGTGTTGAGTGTTCCTGGTCTCTCTACCAATCTCTTATCGGTTTAACAAATTACTCACTCATAATTTGGTCCTAACTCGGTGATTATTCATGAGCTTAACAATGACACTACAGTGGCTGAGGGAAAGGTTGATCACCGTTCATGGTTATATACCTTTTCCCATATTTACTTCTGATTCTATGCCCACTACCTTACTCACTCATGCAAATGAGGTTAGTAAGCTATGGCATGAGTGTTTCAGACATCTAAATTATCGCTACCTTAAACAATTGATCTAAAATGAAATGGTCAACGGGTTGCCTCGCGTCAAGTTTTCTAAGGGTCTTTATGAGGGTTGTACCCTTGGAAAACATCTTAAAAAGAACTTTGACAAAGGAAAATCCTGGAGAGCCACTCGTCCTTTGGATCTTGTTCACAGTGATGTTTCTGGTCATTTCCTTATCCTTTTTTTACTAGAGCTCTTTATGTGCTAACCTTCATTGATGACTATTTGTGATATACTTGGGTATATTTTCTTAAGCTTAAGTCTGAATTCTTTGAACATTTTCAGGACTTTAAGGCTCTTGCTGAGAAATAGGCAAAATGGTCTATCATGGTTCTTCAAACCGACAATGGAGGTGAATATGTAAAAAATAGGTTCATGGATTTATGTACTTCTGAAGGGATCTCTTTACAACATACAGTTGCTTATAGCCCTTCGCATAATGGAGTTGTAGAAAGAGAGAACCATACTCTTAAGGAGATGGCCAATTGTATGATTCACTCAAAATCTCTTCCTTCGTAGTATTGGGCCGAAGCAATGAATTGTGCAAATTACATTAAGAACCATGTTCCACACAAGGCAGTAAGAGGGATGACACCCTTTGAATCCTAGTTTGGATGCAAGCCTGATGTTGAGCACTTTCAAGTCTTCATATTTAAGGCTATGGCTCAGATTCCCAAGAAGAAACATAAGGCCTTGGAACCATAATCCAAACCTTGTATCTTTGTAGGTTATCCTGATGGCATGAAGGGATATTGATTGATGAATCCTACTTCTCATGAGCTGTATATTGAGAGAAGTGTTACGTTCGATGAGTCTTCTTTGACTTCTACTTCTACACCTATTGAGGTTCTTCAACTCACTAATTTGGATTCAGACTCATCAGATGATGATGTTGTTGAGCGTGCTCCTCTTTCTAATCCTCTCGACCATCAAACCTTTGAGTCTTCTAATTCTAACAGTAATGATGACGAGGACTATGTCCCTTCTCATTCAAGTGAAGAATCTTCTGACTTTGAGCTTGAACCTCCTGGTCCTCTTTGGGCTAGGAAAAATTTGTAAAGTGCTGGAGATTTAATATGAGATACTTCAGATATGAGACATACTTGCTCAGATTTCATTGGACCCCACTCTTTTTTTTCCTCTGCTTCTAATCCACAGTCTTTCTAGGAGGATTCTAGTATTCCTGAGTGGGATTCTACCATGGATGAGGAATATTCCTCTCTCATGAAGAACGATACTTGGGATCTCACCACTCTTCCAAAAGGAAGAAAAATTGTTCGGTGTAAGTGGGTGTTCTGAACAAAGTATGCAGTAAATGGAGATTTCAAAAAGTTTAAAGTGCGATTAATAGCTAAGGGTTTCTCCCAAATAGTTGGGGTTGATTATATAGAAACCTTTTCTCCAGTTGTGAAGATGACTTCTATTTGACTGACCCTAGCCATTACCGTAGCGAACAGATGGAAAGTCCATCAAATGGATGTTAAGAGTGCCTTCCTTCATGGTGAACTAGAGGAAGAGATCTATATGGAACAACCTCTAGGTTATGTCCAAAATCCCTCCCTCATTTGTAAGTTAAAGAAGTCTCTTTATGGCCTTAAACAATCCCCTCAGGATTGGTATGCCAAGATGGACTCCTTCTTACTTACATCAGGGTTTATTAGATGTCACTCTGATCCAAATGTTTATATTCTACGGCAAGATGACTCCATACTCATTCTTGTTCTATATGCTGATGACTTGTTGATCACAGGAATCTCTTCCTCTATTATTGATTTTTTGAAGATCACCTTAGCCAAAAAGTTTTCCATGACTGACTTAGGTCTGCTTCATTTCTTCCTTGGGATCCAGATTTCACAATCTGACTCAGGAATATTGATTTCATAACCTAAATATGCTCTTGATTTTCTAGCTCATTTTCAGATGTCTAATTGCAAGTCTTCTCCTACTCCTTTTCTTTCCGGGGTTAAGTTGGTTTCAGATTGCTCTACTCCCTTGTTTGATGGTACTCTTTATCAAAATTTGATGGGGAGTTTGATTTACTTGACTCACACTCAACCGGATTTATCGTATACTATTGGGATCGTGTCTAGATTCATGCAGGAGCCATATGAGATGTATTGGAAAGTAGCTAAATGGATCCTTCATTATGTTCTTGGCACCTATGTTGATGGTATTCACTATCATGGAGGGGTAGATATTGATTTGATTGGGTTCACAGATTCTGACTGGGCCAGTGACTTAGATCATTAGAAATATACTTCTAGCTATAGTTTCTCTCTTGGTTTGGGTCCCATTAGTTGGTCTAGCAAGAAGCAGAATGCAATTACGATATCATCTACAGAGGTAGAATACAGAGGAGTAGTTAACGCTACCACAGAAGCTATTTGGCTACAGGGTATTCTAACAGAGTTTGGCATCCACTTTCGATAGCCTACCATTATCTATTGTGATAACACGAGCACAATCTCTATTTGTAGAAATCTAGTTCAACGTCAGTGGACGAAGCACATTGAGATCCATATGTACTTCATACAGGAGCTTATTCATGATGGTATCATCGACATTTAGTACATTTAGATAGCTGATCAGATTGCAGATTTATTCACCAAGCCCTTCACTGAGATGAAGTTTCTTCACTTACGGTATCTTCTTGGGGTGAGGTCTTCTGCAACTACTTATCTTCTTTGGGATAGGTATTCCTTCTTTTATTCTTCTAGGACTATTGTGTTTGTATATGTGCACCTTACCAGACCTTTAGTTACAAGGCCACATTGACACATCTTTCTTAGTTGCTAAGGAGTGTCTTCCCTTTCCGTATGTTTCATCATAGTAGCTACCCCAGCTTCGATGAAGGGGGGTGTTAGTGTGAGTTATCCTATATGTCCTCCTCTCATATTAGAGGGTCATCTCACATGGGTTAGGTTTAGGGTTAGGTTTAAGGTTTCATGTGTGTCATGCACTAGGGTTACTCAGCATCTTATATGTACCCCTCTCCTATTCATTTATGAGCATGCCAAGACACTCTGTTGTCTTTCCTCTATATGCAAGATTTGTTTTTGTTGAGCAAGTTCTTCCATTATTTATCAATTCTTTCTTGCAATTACGCTGGAGCTATCACGATTTTGTTGGAGTGTAACTACTTTGTGGTTCCTCATTTCCGATTCGATTCTCGTAAACTCTTTTCAATATTCCCCCAGAGTGAGGCATTGAAAAATAACTTCTAATGGATCAGTAGTCAGTATGTGGGTAGCGGGGATAGATGGCTTGCTAGATGATGGGGAAACAGGTGTGTCAGTGGTAGAGGCTACAACTATAGTGGGGATAGGAAGGTCAGATGCAACAGAGGTAGTTGTAGTGTTGGTGGATGGGCTTATAGGTGAAGGTGAAGTAGTGGTAGTGGCAGATGCCTTAACCTATATAAGCACATCATTGGGATAGTATAGCATGTTACAGGTCTTGAAAGGTGATGGGTCGGAAAGGATGGTGCAATTATGTCCCTCGTGTTCAAATTTGAGGTAGCGATGTAAATTCAAAGGGACACAACCCATGGCACAGATCCAAGGTCAGTCGAGCAACTAGTTATACTGGAACTCCCCTTCTAGGACAGAAAAGTTCCAAGACAGTGTGGGGACCCACGTGGGCATGGAGAACAATGATACCTAGGGTAGAGGTCATGACATCATTGAAGGAGCGCAACATAACTAGGTTACCATGCATGTAATTGGAAGGTATCCACATTTGGTCATATGCATAGGAGGAGATGACTTTAATGCTAGCATCACCATAAATCATAACACATTGTATGCATATATTATCGATAAATATGGAGATAAAAAGAGTGGGGTCGAGGTCTTCAGACTGGAAGGTAGTGATCTCTTCATCTGAAAAGCTGAGGGCAGCCACTTGGCGAGTAGGTGGAGGTGAAGAGGAAGGTGATGATCTAGTGAGAGAGGCTACATGGTGAGGGTTAATTATGGAGGCTACAGGTGTGGGGTCATTTGGTAATACTTTAATAGATTAAAGAGCCTCCATGAGGGCTTGATGATGTGACTCTGAGCTTTCGACGAGGTCATATAAAGACATTTTGAGGGGGGATTGCTGTAGTTTTTTTAGCATTGTGAAATGCGCGACCCCATTGGAAATAGGATATGTAGGACCTCAAATGGTGACTTTGGGTATGGGTACAGATGGTATGTTGGGTAACTGAGGTGCTATGGAGGTGGGTGGTGTAGGTTGGGTAGGAGGCGTGAGTGAAAGAGAAGAAAGTGTCATGTGTAGTGAATAAGTTATGGATGGTAGTGGAGGTATGGGTGGTAAGAAGGTTACAGGTGAGGGCAGAAGTTGTGTGGGTCACTTAGGTATATTAGAGGTCTATGACATGGGTTTCTTGGTCAGGGTCAAGGGGTAAGGTCCAAGGATGGACAGAAGGGGTGAAGGTGATAATGGCATGGTAGGCGAGGCTGGTGTATGAGGCCTAGGAGGTTGGATCTTCTTTTTAGGGTTCAAGGTAAGTTTAATGTTAGTTTTGGAAGATGTGGCTAAATATAATTAGATGGGTGGGTGAGTAAGGCTTGATGTAAGCATGACCCCTAAGGTAGTGATGGGTTTAAGTAAGGGAGATGATATAGGCGTAGGCAAGTGTTTAGGTGTAGATGTATGTTGGGTTTTGGGAAGAGGTGTGTGTTGGGATACGGTTGGTGACACGGAAGGTGTTGCAATAGTCATGATTGGGTTTGGTCTAGTCACTTGAAACACTTTTGGATAGATAGTGGAGGTGTCGGTGAGTGACAACTGTATTTGGGTTGAAACAGGAAGTAGAAGGCATCCCCAAAGTAAGGCCTTATCAACATAGTTCAGGTGATTGGCCATACATGAAAATAGTACTATTGTAAGTGACATTGACATGGATCAATTAGCAATCCCCGTAAAATGTGTTTGAGATACCAGGAAATGGCTAGCCTCAGACTCTTTGGGTACGAGAGCTGAAAGTAGATTAGTGGGCTCTTGAAGGTCCGATGGTGAATGGTCATCTACAGACAATGGTATTTCTATAGGATCATCCATGGATAAAGAAGAGGATGGGCTAGACAAGGTTGACTCTCCTTGTGATGGTGTAGGTTATGTACATGCATTTCCTATGAGTAGGAGAGGTGTCACTAACGACTACTCGGAACTTTGAGGGGTCAAAGGTAGTGTGCTGATTATAGGATCTTCCATGGGTGAAGGTGAAAATGAGGGGGGTTCCTCTGTTGGTGGAGGAGTAGATGAAATAGGTTCTTGTGCATGTAGGGGATCTTGGGCTAAGATTTTATCTATGGAAGGAACATGAACCAATTGGGAAGCATTTGGTATGTCATCAAAAATAGCGTGGACCTTGCAAAAATTGCTATCATTATTTGAGGTGTCACCAACTTGGTTGGAAGATCGGGTATGATTAGGGAATGGATTCTTGAAGATATATAGGTTTTGGTTAGCGAGTGCATTTGGGCTATCAAAGACTATATCTCCATTGTCTAACATTTCTTGGATGATATTCTTAAAGGTAATGTAGTTATTGTCGCTATGAACTTTGACACGATGATAGTTGCAAAAGTCAAGTTCCTTACACCATGCGGGTATGGGGTGCTCAGGGTTAAAACCAGTATGTGTTTTTATAGGTGGAAGGGTAAAGGCACCAGCCTTAATAATATTTTCTAAAATAAAAGAATAATATTCTCCTATGGAAGTGTACTTTCATTTTTCTCGTCTGAACTAGAAAGCTTGGATGAGAGAGATATTAGAAGGAGGTTTGGTTGGGTTTGAATAATGAGGGGAGCCAACTTTGAGAACTATGGTGTTGGTAGATTCTTTTGGTTTTAAATAGTTTTTTTGGTGTTTTGAAGACAAAGAAGCATCATTTGATTTAAACGTGATGTTCTTATTACGAAGTTGAATTTTCTTCTCTTCGATAGCACAAATTTCCAATTTCTGTGCCATGGTGAATGCCTTGTAAAAAGTGTGAAAGTTTTTCACTTGCAAGGTTGGAGAGATGTGTCTTACACAAGCCTAAGTAAACAACACTATGAGTTCAGTTTGAGGTAATTGAAATGTTAGTTGGTTAATTAGGCTGCACCAACGAGTGAAAAATTCATGCTGATTAGGACTCATTGTCGTACTTATCATGTGGAAAATAAAGGTCACAATCCTGGTAACCTTCTAAACAAAGTTGATGGAGAGAAGTGATCTAAGAAGGCTGGGATACTGATTAAATGCGTAGATGGACGTTGTTTGGTATAGCCCATTTTAAACCAGTCTTAATGCAGGTACTTTTTTTTTAACAGGGACATCAAGACGTCCGTAGGAGAAAATTATGTCATGGGTGATCATGAAACACCATGCTTTTGAAACGACCACACATGTTTTACGGGTTCTTCTGTTTTACTATTGAAACGATTTTTGAATTTTGGGAATTTCCCAAAATTACCACATATCGGGAAGGAGAAAATAGATGGATGAAGGCCTTCATTACATATTTTCATCATAGGTGCATGAGAATTACATGAGCTGACAAAATGATTATTTGTGTTCCAAGTTTGCATTCCTTTCCATCATCAATTTGATTGAGAATCATTGGTAAGTTGTGGTGGAAGGACTCCTCCTATGGTATGAGGGGGCTGGTATTGAACTTGTGACATGGGTGACATTCCATTGTATGGTGATGCCAATTAGGGAGGTTGATAATAGGGAACTGATATAAAGGGTATGTATCTACAATGGGTGGCAGGCGAGATAGGGGGTTGGTGATAGTATGTGTATGTAGGTGTGCCGGTGGTCGGGTAGTGAGCTAGAGCAATTGGGGGCAGTGTTTGTGGGATGGAGAGGAAAAGATTCTATAATGGAGTAGGGGCCATTGACACCATAGGTAGTTGTGTTACAATTGGTATTTGTGTGACAATGGGCACAGATGCAGTTATGGTCTAGGGTTGCTGATGAGGGGGGAAAAACGGAAAACAGATTACTGCTGTTTGGCTGCGACTGATATACAGATGTAGTTTGGTTCATAGTGGGTTGGGTCTAGCTATGAAACCCTAGGGGTGAAGTTGAAGTAGGTTGAAAGTAATGCCGAATTTTATTAGGGGCCTGATGCAAAAAAAAAAAAGGGGAATAAGGACTAAGGAAGAGTGGGAAAAAGGTAGAACTGTAAGGCCGGGGGATTCTGAATCAAGGGAGTCATGCAAATTCCTCTCACTGTGGTAATGGTGGTAGGGTAGGGTTGGATCCAGGGTGATCGATAGAGGGTGGTGAAGGACTAGGCTGGAGTGGTTGACGAATTGTGTGAAATGTAAGAGTGTTAGCTTGATTGCGGGTTAATACCATGTGAATGAATGTATATCAAGTGATGTCGTATCCTACAGATGACACAAGGAGTAGTGAGAATGAAACAAACAAGTTTCTATAGGTAGATTTGGGTAATATATTAGTTGGTGTTCAATACAGAGTAACTGATACTGGATAAGGATGACCAATGTCAGTTCAAGGGTAACCACAGTCGTTAATGTGAGACAGGACAAGTTTTATCAAAGGAG